>JAVQKG010042768.1:0-12757 GCA_036025885.1 Hypseleotris bucephala
AGGTCGTAGGAGCTCACACAGATAAGGAGGAGCTGTACCATTAAGACACTTAAAAACAATCATTAAAACTTTGAAATGGATCCTAAAATGGACTGGAAGCCAGTGTAGAGCAGCTAGGACAGGAGTTATGTGCTCACGCCTCTTGGTGCCTGTTAGCAGGCGGGCTGCAGCGTTTTGCACTACTTGGAGGTGGCAGATAGACGACTGCTCTAGACCAATATACAAAGAGTTACAGTAGTCCAGTCGAGTAGTAGTAGTAGTAGCCAGTAGTTAGAGCCCATGTCCTCACCACAGTTTGAGAAACCCTGTCCTAATGTAATTCATTGTTGACATGGCGGTTCTAGGCTGTGTGTTAACAGTAGTGAGGCTGTTTTAGGAGCTTGCTGAGAGTTGTCTGGGCATCATTAGGTGATGTGACATCACTTATTTACAGGAACCCGGGAGGGCGACTTGGCCAGTAAATGTAGGGGGAGGACCAGCGCATGTCTTTACTCATCGGATGCGGTTTTAAAGATGGCGCGCTAATCAAAGCACTCTAAGCTATATAAAAACTAACCCCTTCTCCTTAAGGAGGCTGTTTTGTCTCCTGGCTGCTGCTGAATGAGTGATTACCCTGGCATTCCAACCTGCCTAATCCTATTTCTAGAGGTGATTTAACACAAAGCTATGGTGGCCAAAGCCCCTGCACTCGCGCCTCACAACAACTATTGAAAGGCGTGTCAACCTCTTTGGCCTCAATGGCAAAGACACACAAAATAGTGACCAAGCAAGAGACTAACAAGTAAGTAAGTAAGCCAACTGTCAGCCAACACATCTATTGTAACATGCACAATAGTCTAGTTAGCAATGCGGATTAATTACCACTTATTTAAAGGCTGTCTACCCTATTTGGCATACATTTCTACCATGTACGTCTGTTTGGAGTGACAATGCTCTGTAAAGTGTGACTGGATCTGCCATGAACATTCATGTAATCAGTGGTGTTGTACCACCAGTGAGCGCCTGGCTGGCCGGCTAATCTCATCAGGGTTTGGGCTCCGGCGCCGGGGTGAGAGAGAGGGCAGCCAGGCATGACCCACATCTCTGTGCCAGGATGGCTACAACTCTCCACTCTGTAGTAGTTCCACAATTTACTACGAGGCCCTCTGCCAACGTGTTTACTACGAGACTGTCTGGCACAGCGAGATAATTCAAGTACTAATGCACTCAAAGGACACAGCCACTCTCACTGAAGAGAATCTAGCCTTTTGGATCAGGCCAGTTTAATTTGTAGTCTTTCAAATAGTTTGAGTAGTAGTTGTTATGGGTGTTCGTATACAGACCTGTTACTTCAGTTTAATTATTGGATCAGGATTTGTCACAAAGGTCTTTCACAAAAATAAACCCCGGACTACTTCTGGCCCCAGTGCCCAAAGTCCAGTGGCCAGTACAAGATCTGCAGGGCCCCAGAGGAGAAGATAGTGCTCAAGGATTGCAGCTACAGTTAATCTGATTTGATGGAAATTATAATTTAAATAGTACATGGTTTTGTTGGGGATTGTAGCAAAATTTGACCCTGTCTTTACGTTAAGTACTGATGAAGTAATGCATCGGTCTAGACAGAAAAGTAGAGAACTAAAACAACAAACCTGTCTTATTGCTCACTGAAAATGGTGGATTGCATGACCAGCTAAGTCACAGACAAACAAAGACCTCTATAAAACGCATTACAAAATCCTTAATTTGAGTTCTATATGTTTCTTTCATGGTTATCATTGGGTCATATCATGTTTTGTTATAACAGGCTTAGTACTTGGTAACCTCTATTCTGAAACACCCTCTGTTTTATGCACATTGTTATTTTAGTGAACTGACACTGTTGCACTTGGTCGGCTGCACCCTTGGGAGGTCAGCAACCTGCTCCATCCTCCCTCTAACTCTCACAGGAACACACAGGAACCACCTCAGCAGCTGGGCCGTTTGATGGTCTAATTTGAAACAGTGGATATTTTTGAGCTGTTTCATCCCCCTGACGTAGAAGTGACTGTGTGTCTATGGACGCTTGGGCATAATAAAGGAAACTGATTAATGTGGGGGATGGATAGTTTTCCTATTTTTCTGTAAAGATATATTCTAAATATTTAGTTTTCCATTTCATCACAGGGCTTGTCATTGAAATGGATGCCAGGAACAACTTGCACCACCCTTTTGTGAATCCCTCTTCGTCCTCAGTTTAAGTTCAGTCAAAAGTAACCTAATACTTGTTGTGGATTTGAATGGTGCATGGTGAAATGTTTGCTGAGAAATCTGAAGTTAGCTGTAATTAAAATACTGAGTTTGTGTTTGATTTAAGATATTTTACTATAAGCTCACTCTAAGAGCACATACCTCCAAGGTTGATAAATTCCTACATTCAGGCGGTCATCCGGATCACTCTCAAAATTGGATAAGTTGTTCCTTGTGCCACTCCTTACCTTCCCTGAAGTTTATCATCCAAATCAGTTGCTTATAGACAGACAGATGGACGGACAAATACTACTGAAAACAGTACCTCATTGGTGGAGGTAACAAAGCTAGGGATTGTATCTAATACTGTCACTATGATTATTTATATAGCTTATCTAACAAATTATATACAGTATACAAATATATTTAATTTATGAGATACTGTTTGGCTCAAACTATTTGCTTTTTGTATTACTAGCTCACATGTTAAAATATTCTGTGCTTTGATAGAGAAGAGTACAAACAAAAGCAGCATGCTAAGTTGTCATGTCTTTGATGTACTACAAATGACAAAAGCATTCCCATAGTAAAAAGATTATAAACTAATGAAAAGAATCATACACTAAGGTGGTTTGTCCTGTTCATATTAAACATATCTTATAACGAAATAGTTATTTGTATTTCTAATTTAGAAGAGCAGTATTTTCTATTGGTACATTTTGACCATGAAAAGTGACCTGAATCAAATGTCAGACTGAGAGCAAATTGAAACGCTTTTTTGACCCATCTTTGATGATGCGGTACTTCCTCAGGCTTTTGTCTCTAGTTTGGGGCACAGCTGTCAGGATAGGTGCTATCCTCAGTCCCCTCCCAAAAATCTCGGGCCACGCGCCGCTGCACCCCAAGGACTAAATAGAAGCATTAGACACACCATGTTAAGGGATGCTGGTGCTGGAGCTGTGCTTGTGGATGCGTGTCTTGTCCTTTGCCAGAGTCATGCGTATTATGAAGTGCACAGACCTACAGCTGCAAAAGTTATCCAATGCTCTGTCTAAAACACAATAGCTGTATTCCTTTGTGTCCTGTCACATTGTCCTGTCACTGGCCTCTGTTGAGCCTGATGACCCCTGTCTGACCACACTCAGCTGCAGATCTGTGCCTGAAATAAGCACCAGGCCTATCTTCTTATGTGTAGTGTTTCAGATTTTGATTATGCACCAACAGCATCACACCTCAGCAGGGTCTATCCAAACATGAAAATTAATTCACAGCTAAATGCTGCTATATGTATTCTGGGAGAGAAAACTGAGAAGAAATCAAATACAGGTTTACACTAGTGAACTAGTCTCATGGATTAAAAAAGACCGCCTTAAGGCACACACAGAAGTGTTCATTAATGATCAAAGCAAATGGAAGAGTGCCCTACCCAAACCACTGAACAGAACTGACCAAACAGAGCCAGCTGAAGTCGTACACATATAAAGAATGGTTAGATTTAACAAAAAGAGGCTTTTATCTTTTGTGAATTATTGTAAATCAACAGAATTTGCTAATTTTATTGCTCAGCAGAAGTGATCTTTAGAGGTGTGGAGCAAACCTTTTTTTTTTTTTACTTTTTATTCCATGTGCAGTAAACATACATACTTGAACCAAACTGAAAACAAACATTCTGAAATGAAATGCCCATTACATAACTGTACCATGACTGTAACTTCTGTTTTACAACTGCTGCTTTCATTGTCTTCTCTGAACATTTAGCATGAAGGTACTTGAGCTTGCATGACTTTGTCGCACAGCGATGCAAAAGGAATTGCCCCCTGATGGTTTGGAATGCACCCAGCTGGCCTTTAAAAGGTGATAATTGGAAAATACAGGATGAAGCCACAGTCAAAGTGGAAATCTTGTGGGGCTCGAAGTTAGCCACAGCAAATATAGTGAAGTCTGAACTGTAGTTGTGCAAGATTTGCTCTGAACTTTTGTAGTCACTAATCATAAATGGGAAAACTGAATATAATTTGTTGTTTTTTACCAACTTCAGAAATATAAGGACAAAATTGAAATACATTTAAGGTTCCTTTTGGACGAACAGAATCTGAAATGCACGTAGCAGTGATTGAACAACTGACACAGTGTTCCTGTATTTCTTGGGAAGGAAGTTAGTGGGAAGGTCACAAGGTAGTGTAGGAGCTGCTCCAGTTACAACAAGGCGAAATTCAAAGGATTTTGTGGCCCGTCTTCTTGTATTAGCCCAACCCAGTGTAAGCTAGTGCGTCCGGTCTCTACTGTGTACTCTGTAAAGGGAATATCTCAGTGATAAAGCTCTTTTGAAGTGCTGCTTTACTGTTGAATCCACAGTAAAATAAGGCCGGCAGCTGATTATACTAAAGTATTTTGACACTTTGTATGGGACCTCCATTAACATAAAAAAATGCAATTTGTTTTTGATTATGTTCGTTGTTATTTTTCACCAGTGAATACAATCAACTATAGAAGGGCTGCAACATCTTTTCAAATCAGTAAAATATAATCGATTATCAAAAGTAATTGTCCCCAAACATTGTAGAATGTATAAAGCTAATTTTATCGGTATCCGTGTTCGCAGATTGGCCGTGTGAACGTGATAACTCAAAAACACATTGCCAGATCACTTTCAAACTTTACACACACTTAGATATAGTAAAGATACCGGGCTGGGTTGATTTTGGTACATCTATGATAAATATTAATTAAGTAATTAATTAATTAAGGAGTACATTTGTGAATGCAATAACTCAAAAAGTTTTTTCCCCCATCTTGCCGCAGAACTAGATTGACTTTGGTACTTCGGCGATGAATAATGATTTTGAGCATTTTATTGGAGCCATTAATCCAGGTGAATATTAACCAAATCTCATTAATTTTGGCACAGTGATCCAGCTAGTGTACATTTAATGGACCTCAAGGTATATAAGAATGCCTCAATAGTACTGCCCCCATGTTTTTGACTCCTATTGGACTCTGGATGTTTACTTTGTCAGAGAGCAGTGAAACTTGGTCTAGTGATTCTCCACATCGTGCCGACTGCCGAACATAAAATATTATTATTGCCTCACTCTACACCAAACAGAAAGTCTGCTATATTGGATTGAAATTGGGAAGTCGTACTTTGCCCGATTAGACTGAAACCCAAAACACAGCATAACTCCCTGCCACTGAACACACCTACAGAATGAACGAAGAATGTAGAACATTTACTCAATTTGACAAAAGCATCCTTCACAAACATCCAGACAAATCACAAAAGTCAAACAGACTCTTCCCATATTTGTCATGGTTTGGGGCGGGGCCTCTTAATTGCTCATTAACAATATAAAAGCCCTTAGAATTCCCAGAATCTCTGATTACAGAGGCTATTATCATAGCATTTGACATAGACACATGTGGCGTTTCATTGATATTTACTTGTGTACGACACCGTGGGTCTAGTTTCAGCATGCAGTACAAAACAGCCCATGTTTTAACCCATAGTCCAACAGCCTTTATGGATTTATTGATTAAACTTAAAAATAATCAACAAATGACTCTGCCATCTAAAAAAATAATTTGCTATAATTTATATAAAACTGTGGCCATTGTGTTTCATTTCAGTCAAAACAGCTTATAGCATGTCATCTGTTATGCCCTGTCAGTCAGCAGATTTCCATACACACTATGCCAACACCCATTCTGGTCTATGTTCAGGAAAACCTAAATCTTCCTGGTGACTTCCTGGACCTGCTGCCTGTGAATACTGATCTGACATTGGGCTCTGGACATTTTTGACCTGTTCTGTCCTGAACTTTTATATAACTTTTTTACAAAAGACAAAAACAAGTTGTAAGTCAGTTGTGTTCTTTTGCCTGAAGTCAAGGTAAACACTGTTCCAAATCCACAATTTTTGTCTATACTTACACAGTTTACCATTAGATCAAGTGTCTTGCTTTGAACAAGGTTAGTGCTATGTTGTTGTACTATGTCACACAAGTGTAACAGCTTGGATGGGTGGGTTTCTCCTCCAGGCTGTGCTTTACTTAGAACTTAAACTCTTGTCCTTTCAACCGCAACACAGTATTAGCCCTCCCCTTGAACATGGTGAAAACCCTCAGGTTGTCAAATCCAACTGCTCAGATGTTTACTCTGAAAGGTCCACTTTTTCCATCCATAGTCTTTACTTCTTTCTCTTTACCACACATTGAAATGTCATTAAGTATTACATTGAAGTGACAGATGTGGCAGTTGTGGTTGCTTCACACTTTTATAGAAGTTGTTTTATACATCAGTGACAACTTTGTGGTAAAAGCCACGACAAGAACTCCCTCCATGTGGTACACCCCCAATTTAGATGGGGTCGCTGCCAGCGTCACAATCCTACTAGCTTTCTGTTTGCATCATCAGGTTCTTGTAAAGGAAATGTGTTGTGATTTAAGAATAGTGGCAATTGAGTATTTGTGTTTGAAAGAGTCAGCGTGGTAAGGCACACAGTATGTCTTCTACCAAAATATCTCCATAAATAGTGGTCCACAAACTGCATTTGGAAAGATTGATTTTATTTATGAAAATGACTAATAACCAAAGACAAAAGACAAGTAAGTAATATCGAACACATCTTGGCCTGGTGTGAAATATGGAAGCCATCTAAGGTCTAAGTGGGCTTTCAACTTGCCATGCTTTTTTATGTGGGGTAGTAAGGAGGGGCTTCGTGCTGCTACAGGGGGCTGTGGCCTATATAATACTTCCATGGTTTTGGTAGTCAGATTTTCAAGAAACTTCCTGGCGTGTCAGGATCAATCGGCCTAAGCCAGTCTTAATTAAAGGCTTGGGGCTGGGCAGAAGTTGAGGGCAAAAGGCATCCCTGTCGCTTGCAAGAATGAAGTGTCTGTCATTGTGACACTATAGGGTGCACAAGCTTTATTAGTTAAAATTCCTCTTTAAGAAAGCATGCTATGATTGAAAATAGGCAGAATTAGCACTAAAGAAAGATGTTGGAGGGAATGCCTATAGATTTAATACAATTTTGTGTCTTGAAAATTTAGGTATATGTTATTGTGCCAGTTGCTGTAAAAAATTATGAAAACAATTTTACCATGAGAATTTTTTTTAATGGTTATTATTTTTATTTTTTTTGTTTAAGTTATTTGTAAAACTCCCATCAAATGTTTCCTGTGTTTTATTGTTTTGGAGCAGCAGATTGTTTTAGAGATATGGAAAGCACATATGTTGAGAATGATGTGAAGTTCCTTTATTCAACCACTTGGGGGCACAGACAACTTACATGGCAGAGAACTGCTATAAGCCAGAGTGTGAGTTTTAGGGGGTTGGCAGTGGGGTGGGGGGGTCCATTAATTAAAAGGAATGTGATACAAAAGTCCCGTCATGACACATCATGTCCCACTAGAGAGGTAGTACGACTAAAATCCACAGATGTCCCTTTTTTGTTTTGCCACAACTTGTACAGTTTCCCTTCAAATCCGAACGTCAGACAGACAGCGCCGCCTTAGCATGTTTTGGTCTCCTGAGTGGATCTTTCCAGTACACCCATCTGTTAGACTTTTCCAAGGTCCAAGGAGGGGTCCAGGGGTGTGTTTGTGTCTGTGCCGAGAGGGGTGGGGGCACGGGAGCAGACGTGGTGGTACGTGTACATATCACATTGTAGAGCCAATATTTCATAGTCTGATCTAATGTCTGATCTAGTGTCTGATCTGATTTCATGTTTAGATCCACATCCAGGCACACCCCGGTCCAGACTACCTTTTTTCTATACTTCAGTTATAGCAATGTGTTAGTTGTGTTGAATTTATTGACTGCCCTCTGCTCATCTGATATTTTAAAGCATTGCTACTGTATTTTCAAGTGTTCCAACCAGAATTTAACTTATAGTCTTTTCGTAGAATTTAGCTTTATAGTTAAGCAAAGAAATAAACTCAAATCAGACCCTAAAAAAGTAACAGCCATACTTGCTTTAAAATCATTCACGGTTTATTAAAGTAAGTTTTGTATTTTCACATTTGACCTGTCAAATACAAGTAGATCCATTTAAATTGAGTGTCCACACAATTGTACTGTATCCACACTGTTTTCTTTGCATCTTGAAAAGACCACTTCTTTGTAAACAACCATTAATCATTCACGCTCACTGTCTCCATTCTCCCTTTGCTTGAGTCACTACGACAGGCCCCTGACATAAGTTGCAAAGAAAAGGGCCCGGCCTCTCCTCCGCCTCTATTCTCTATACACTGTAATCCTGACACCGAAAACCACCCCTTAGAGAACAAGTGTCACCCTCAGAATAGAGCGTGGAGCCTGTCCCCCCTTTATACCCCTCTGGTTAGCATGTTAGAGAGCGCTAATGTTGATGAAAGCGACAATTTACTACACAATGATTAGAGTGACGGTGCTTGTACTGCAGCCACGCAGCCCTGCTAAAGAGATAAGTGACTGATCTCAGCGCTGCAGATGACAGATAGGCACATAAAGGACATAAAGGGACAGTTACTTTGGTGGATGTAGTGTTCACTTGCTTATACCAGATGTTGTAAGCTTTCAGTGCTGGATATTTGACTTGCTAATTCATGATATTTATAGATGTTAAAAGCTTTGAACCTGGATAGAGACCTTATCGTTTTACATGTTTGTACTGTATGTACATAAGAAGCTCCTTTATGTTAAACGTTTCACTTTGAAAGTAAGATCCAAGCTCGAATGCTAAACAGCTACATTTTTATCAGAAGAAAGTCAGCGGGGGGAATGATGAATACAGTACAGTATTTAGGTGGAGGTGTGTATGTAGCGAAGTGGACACAATGGAGCATTTTTGGAATTCTTTGGAGATGGGTGCACAATGTGTTACAAAATGATTGCATTAATGGCTAATGCATTATCTGTTTTACCAAAACCTGTGGTCTTCAACAGTATTGCACCTGATAGTAATGATGGTATTTTCCTTTTCTGCCTACATTTACATTAACACATTTAATTATTGTGTCTGAATATCTTTATTGCAAAACCCAACATACTGTAGTTATTGTGAATGTTTGTCTATTATTATTATTATTATTGTTGTTTTGCAGCCACAATTTAAGGTTTCTATAAGACCACCTCACAATAATGTCAACCGTCTAGTATAAAGGAGAAGAACTTTTGAATCCAACCTAATGGTGGCCAAAGCTTTAGTTTCACAGATGTATGGTACATCTGGCTTGCTCACATCACTGGTGCTTCATAGTAGTTATGTTTGATATTGGGTCTGAAAGTCATCTAAATGTTAAAGATACCGCTTTGCATTTTACAACACCAAACAGAATGAGGTGTACGGTGTCCTTTCTGCTCTACTTTCTTGAAACACAAAGTTGAAGTCGGTCAAGGGTCTGATTCCAAACACATTGATATCCATCGACACGACCCGTTCCATTTACTACCACTTTGACCCCCTCACCCCTGAGCTGAAGGCTGTGATCCTGCATAGCTGGCATAATGAAGCAATATAAGCCTGTTATTTGCTGCTTTACAGCTTGTTTTATGAAGGTGAGCTGACAAGCAGCTCCCAGAATGGTTCCTGTCACTTTAACAGAGAGCATTACCAAAAGAAAAGAGTAGCTGGGGTGGGAGGGCAGGGTCGAACGGAGAACGGGCCGGGGCCTTTATGTGTCGCCAGGCTGGGGCTTTGATGGGTAGAGGTCTGGCTGCAGGCTATCACTGGTACATTTTACGTCTTCCACCTTTTGTTGCTGGACATTATTGACGTTTGACCTATGTTCTTAGTCCCACCTCCTCTTCACTAATCAATTACCACATCGATCCATTAATCAGACCAGGGTGATGGCCAGTGAAAAGGCCAGTGGGCATGTGTGGAGAATTGTGGGATAGGCCCGAGGCTATAGCGGAGGAGGGCCTATACTGGTGGAGTGCACTGTTTACTATTTAGCTTAACAAGTAGTACAAGACTTTAAGTGTAAGTCAATTTTGGGAATTTAGAAATTATATTAAAAAACCCCAAGGCTCCTCGCTTACAATCAATTGTAGACTCAGTGCATCCCTCTGTTTGGCCAGAAAAACACATTTGCATTAAAATCAACCACAGTGAAAATTGCCAGGAAGCAATATTATTAACAAAGTATTACTTACTATACTTCTGAGATGATGGCTCAAATATAAGCAGCCAGTGTGTCGTTAAAAACAAAGATGCTTTTTGAATGAGAGCAAACATGTTTTTGTTCGCTGGGCTGTTTCCATGGAGGTTAGGCACTAGCATAATTGTGTTTATGGCACAAACAGAAAAATGGATCTGACACACAGACAGCCAACAGATCAAAACAGGAAGCTGCGGGAGCGGAACCCAACATGCTTTGATTAGGTTTGGTGTAGTTTTGGTGTCTGGTTTGTGCACACTAAAGCCATCACCCCAGTCCATCTCTGACCTTGCCAAGTTATTTGCCAAAAAACCAGACAAAAAGATCGTAGAAAGAAAGTTGGGATTGTAAAGTCGTTTGGCTGTTGTTGACCAGCCCCTGGCAGGCTGACCGGGGCCAGCAGACAGTCACCCAGCACTTGTGGGTTAATTCAATTGAGAAGACAACTCTTGTGTGGATTTTTCAATTCTTCAACATGTCATTTGGCTGAGAGTAGCTATTGTCCCTAGGCTCTTTCTCCTTGCTCCTTCTGCTGAGACGAGTTGTGTCATCCCCTCATGATCAGCACTTTTGTTGTCTTTGTTTTTGGCCCTACCTCAGAAGTCCATCTTGTCTTTTATGTCCCGGCCTTTCATGCATAAGGGAACAGTTGTGGCCTGTTCTGGGGCTGTTCCACTGCATTTCCACCAGTGGGGTTTCCTTTCATTCTCTTCAAAGTACTACAATGGGGCTCTGAAGGCCTGAATGGCCAATGCAGAGTGCACAATCCTACAGAGCCCGCTCATTTTGTTTTGCCAGAGTCAATAAAAATGCTAAGTTAAAAGCTAACCCTCTTGTGCCCTCCTCGAATGGACTGACTTGTTTGACCTTTTTCAACTTCCCTTTCAATTAACTTTTAATTATAAATTCATTAATTTTTGTTATTGTTAATTGATAGAATGTAACAAATGATTATATTGTATTGTACGTTACATAATTTATCATTTCTTTCCATTCTAATTTCTGTTCAATAGTGTTGCATGGCTATATCCTCCCATTGACAAACAAGCTCAACTTTATAAAAATTTGAACTGTGTACGTCTTGGACAATTCCAAAGATTACCTTAAACATAAAAAATACTAATATTTCAAACTGCTAGTTTGAAGTACTTTATCATTATCGATGACTAGATATTAGGATTTTGTTGGTGTATGTAACTGTGAAGTGTAAAGTTCACTATCTCAATCCATTACTGCTTAGGCCTGGACATTGGCTGCTGAAGATAACCGCCATGACTTCTTCCTTATTGTGTAGATTAAGGCATACAACCAAAACTAATGAGAGTGGAAATGGAAGAGGTGGAGTATTGTTAGATAGTGTAATTAGCTTGTTAAAGTGTAGGTCTCATGGTAAGAGGTTTTCATGCCTTTAATAGTAATGTTTACATCTGTCATTCTTAGATGGTGGTACTAGGGGTAAATTGTGGTGATGAGGCTGATATAGATATACTTTTGTATGTGTTTTGCATCCGCTCACCTTTCCGAATTTGCAGGAAGTTTTTTGACTTGTTAGTTTCCAAGCCATAAAATAAAGAAACCAAGACTAGTAAAAGTGTTTGAGAAATGTTTGTTTTTTCCATCCTGTCATGTGTGTCTGTGCTTAATTATTCAGCATTTCTTTCTCATCCAATTGTGTCTTAAGACCTGAGGCAGTATAAAAAAAAACCTCAACAAACATAGCGGAGCCTCATGCTGAGAGCAGGACCATGTGTGGGGAATGCCTTCACTCTCTCTTCATTCTCAAAAAATAAGAAGTGTCAGACAGGCAGGTGGACACAAGCCTAGGTAAATATTGATGACTTTTTGACCATTTTATCTCCCACCTGCCGACAACTCTGCGCTGATGGAGGGCTTGTTTACGCCCCGGCTCTATCGATTTCCTCCCTACTCTTTATTCATTGTTATTTTCACCAAATTTAATCTGGAATCTTAAGCACATACAAACCAGCCCGGTGTAGTTTGCATATTAAGAAGTGGTTGATTATTGGGAGCTCAAAAACACAGATCTTTAATTTTGTGCATTTTAGACACAGCTTCTGCCTGTGTCGCCGCGCTGGAGATAATTTAAAAATTCTACATATTGAAATGGAGGCTGTGTTTTTTCAGGTGGATCTCTTGTTATCTTGTGTAATTTGTGTGGTTGGATGAATATTACCACCTGAATTAGGATATTATTGTGCCTGGTGGAGGCCGGTGAAGTTATAGTGTAGAAAGTGATGGTGTGATAATGAAGCAATTACCATAGGCTTTCATAATGCAACATTGACCACCATGCCTTGATAAACAATCGCTTTATGTGAAGTTCATTATTAAATCATATGTTTATTCAGAGATGTGTCATATATGTGCAAGATTCAGTGTGACTTAGA
>JAVQKG010042772.1:0-16306 GCA_036025885.1 Hypseleotris bucephala
CATCTAACTGTAGCAAACTGTGACCAATTCTAATTTACCTCATGTTCTTAACATATAGTATGATATAAAAATGCCTCTAAATATCTAATAATTGCAGATTCTGCCACTAGATGGAGTCAAGAGCCACAGTCGGTAATACAATTGATTCGAATGGGTCTTTAAATCAACATTGTTACCATTTTAACAACTTTTTGACATTATCGACTGAACCAACACTACAATACAAATTCACAAATATAAATGGTGATGTCAGTTAGATTATGAGATACAATAACTTTGCACTGGGGGCTGTTGCATCTATCCAGTGAAATAAGAATTGATTGGTGGCGCAGCATTAGTGTTTACATTCGGGCTATGTTTACTCATTAATCACATGACTCAATTTACCACCAAGCGATTTTTACAACTTTGTATCCAGGAAAAAATGATAAGCCACTTGATAGGTGATAAAAATAAATTATGTTTACCTTTCCCCATCATCGCATGCTGCCACTTTATTGATTTTTTGACATCTTCATGAAATGTAATGGCTGTCTCCACCTCGCCTTCTCTTGCAGTGTGTATACAAGTGTGCTATCTTTGAAATTATGTTTTGGTGCATTTACATAGATATTCTTAGCATTGAGTCGCATAACATTAAATGGGTCAATCCTTATGTATGTGTAAGAAGTTCTGACTTTAAATGCCAACAGTGAGTGTACATGACAGTAAGGGTGGCCGATATAGCGATACAAACAGAATTGTGATATAAAGTTATGAAGATCGGGCTTATCTGGGAAGATTGTTGAATCGTGATTCAGCACATTCATTTATGCTCTGCTCCTTGCTGTCATTTTCACTGTAACAATGCCAGTGTTCATATTTAAAAAAAGGAAAATAAATAGTATTAAGTATTATGATGATAATTATTGGATTGGATTTACAATAAATTTGTAGTAAAAATGGTTTTGTAGCAGTAGTTTTCAGTGTAAGGAAGAAAATACAAAGTCAACTAAAATTGTGATAAAATTGGAATTGTGATCTTGGCTTAAAGGAACACACCACCGTTTTTCTACATTCAACTATGTTCTGCTATCACTTTAGACGAGTGGATACATACCTCTTCCATATTGATGCGTGCGGTAAGTTCTTGTAGCGAAATGTTTTAGTTTGTTAGCAGTTAGCTTCTCCCATGTATTCCTATAGGGTCCACTTTTTGCTGCCTTTTAGAAGCGATCAAGCGCTTCCACGTTTTTCCTATTTAATACGAGTACATCACACGACCCACCACCGAAGGATGTTTACACACATGATTTTTTAAGCGAAGAAAAGACGGGACTATATGCTGTCAGCGGAGTGATATTGCAGTGATGTAGCTGTATCACTCCGCCGATGTTTGTTTACCTTTTTTTCTACGCTTAAAATAACGCTATGTTTCATTTTGTGTAAACATAGTTAGGTCGTGGGTAATGTCGTGTACCCGTATTTAAATAGGTAAACTGTGGAAGAGTTTGGTCGCTTCTAAATTGTTCTAATTTGTAGGTAAAGTTGGCCCCATTGGAATACATGGGATAAGCTTACGGCTAACGCATTAAAAACTCGTGCAGAATTGACTGCACGCATCAATATGAGACAAGTATGTATCCACTCGTCTAAAGTGATAGAAGAACATGGTTGAATATGAGAAAACGGTGGTGTGATCACCCACTCTTACATGACAGCCAATAACTGTGTATAATATGTCCCTGAATCTAACTGGCCATTGTCAAGGGAGTACTCCACCTAAGCCTCAAGCTAAACCACAAGAATTCTATTTAATTAAAATATCCATGACATATAATCATACAATCTTTTTGGGTGGAGTCTACATGTCCTCCTTGTGCTACCGTGGGTTCTCTCTGGGACCGGTATTCTTCGACCTGGTGTAAGTCTGTTTTTAGACTTGGCTTAGACCTAGTATAGTCCTGGTCAATCCTAGTTTAGACCTGACTATTGGTGTGGACCTGGGTTGGTCCATGTTTTAGACTCGATTTAGACCTAGTTTGGTCCTGGGGTGGACCTGGTTTAGTACTACTGAACATGTGTTAGGAGAATTGATCTGGTAAATGAATGGTTGTCTCAGTGTCAGCCCAGCAACGGAATGAATGTAATATTGTTTTCAGTCAACTGAGGTGTATTTGATAAGTTTCACACCTGGATTTCTCTTCACTGAGCTGCTGTCAGAGTGATGAGCTGTAGACAGTTGAGAAAAGGCAGATGTCACTACTGGTGCTCAAACAGATTGCAACAACATGTGTTTATAGTGTCCAGGCTATGTCCTGTATGCTTGAGTAAGTTAAATGAATTTGGTTATATGCGGTATTAAAATATACAGTCTCTAGGTCATCCTGCCAGGATCCATTAAGCTCAAATTGTGAAAGTGTGGTTCAGAGAGCATGAGATTTTCACACATAAGTTGGCCATCACAAAGTCCAAACCTAGACACCATAATTTTTAGTGTATTTGTAAGGAATTTAAAGGTGTAGTCTGTAACTTTACTAAAATAAAAAAATAAAAATAAAAAATTGAAAAATGCTTAAAACTGACTATCTGACCCAGTTATATTATGTAAAGCAGGGTGTCTGTAAGCAGTTGAGGCCAGGGGAGGGGCTAAAAGGAAACTCAAATATGATTGGTCAAAGTAGTATCCCACCACCTGTAAACTGATGATGTTGTAGAGGCCAGGGGAAGGACTATAGTCAAATAATAAATATAAATAAACAGGACTAAACAGATTACCTACTTTTCATAATGGGTCAGATATTTCTTAAATTTCTTTTTTATTTTAGCAAAGTTACAGACTGCACCTTTAATCTGGCACATTTTGTAACCTTGAGTGATAGAGATTTCAAACTAATTGCTTTCGACTTTCAATTGAATTCCAAATGTAGTTCTGTTGAGAGGCATCCGCATAAAAATAGTTGTAAACATCATAATTCACTCACAAAAACTACATTACATCTCCTATATTGCAACACCATTGACTGCTATAGCCCCCTTGTGCTTCTCCTACCCTCAGTTGAGTTTGTTTGCTCTCCCTGTAGCTGCATTAACTCAAGGTCACTTACCCTGGACCTCCCTGGAGTCCACTCGTTTATCCATTTCAAACCTGCTGTTACACTTCTATTGGTGCGTACAATCCCATCTGGGAAACCCGGCTCCCATACCTTTTTCTAATTTGGTCCAATTTGAACTGGTATTTGCTGGGATGCCCTGTGAAATGTCCTCCGTTTAAGGCACATTATCCTTGTATTAGAGACAGAGGGAGGAATTGAGGTATGGGTTACAGTAAGGCCTAGAGGGAACAGTATAGGTCGGGTGATTTTATTTCAACAAATACGTTCATTTATCACCATCTCTTTGCCGGTGGAAAGCACATTGATATCATAGCTCTGTGGCCCAAGGTGTGTTCTACTTAGTTCAGACTAGAGAGATTCCAGGAACATGCACAAGTCATGCCTCCAACGAAAGCCTATGGCACGCAACTGGTTTTTTGTCGTCATTGTAGGGCAAATGATATACACTCACTGGTCACTTTGATATGTAGAGCTTGTGGCTAATAAGTTGATTTATTAATTTGCAAATGACAGAAAATAACCTAAACCAAACTTACTGGTCACTTTTTTGCAGATTCTTGATTCAGTCTTCTTCCCAGGCACTGTACAGTTAGCATCAGAGCTAATGTTTAGACAAGCCCAGAAAATGACACTTCCTTATCCGTAGGCTAAGCAGAAAACACATTAAGCTAACTTATATTATATTATATAAATATATATCATAAACCTAGTGCCCCATATGCCAGAATCAGTTTGTAGCATCCTCCTTAATACTTTGGGACAGCTACAAAAAAGCTATCTATAAAATGAAGCTTGTTATCAATGGTCCACTTTGGTACCATCAACACAAATTACCTTATCGGGACCATCAGTGTAAACAAATACTGGTCAATACAGTGGAAGACAAGAAGTATCTTCAGCGACAGCTCTCTTGGCAGGTTCACTTGGGACTAAATCTTGACGTGTTTTGGACAAAGCAGAGAATCCAGCTCAAAACATATTGACGGACATTGTTGCACTGTGTTCTCTGCTGTCATTTGAGAGCTGTCATGGATTTTTTGTCCCACAATAACAAACATTTTCATAGTCGGATAAGCATTTTTCACCTAAAGATACACAAAGCAATATTTGTTTGCACATAAGAAGCAAATACTTAGCCGAGACTGAACGATACCAGACTGAACTATACCAGAATTATTATAAATAAACCAAATTAAAAAGATCCCGCACCACTTATAGGACACGTGCCACATAAACACTGTTCTACTTGTTAACATACTGCGTTAGTGGCTGCTAGTATTTTTTTTCTTTAAAGCTTTTTGAAATAATTTACTTTGCCTCAGGATTAGCTTTTTACTTTTTAAGACTTAGAACATACATTCTTGACTTGGCTTGGAAGGTTTTGTTTTCTCTGTACTAAAAAAGTTCTAATTAGGTGCCTACCCCTTTAAGGCCCCTTTTCCCATGCTAGTCACTCCCACTTCACTAAATTAGCCAATGAAAACAATGGAAAGTAGCAACTATATACCTAGCCACATAGATTTGTTTTAGCTTCTGGGAATATCAGTGCCTCAGCATGCAAGATAACTCAAATGGTCCTCAATGACAGAGTCCACAGTCCAGTTATAACATAGGACGGAGGAAACACATTAGCATAACAAGGTCCCTTTAAAAGTATTCAGAGCTATACTTACTTACAAACACCAAGCAATGACTTTGTTCAGAGGCAATTAAAAAGGAATGATAAGGCTTTGCTGGTGGGGACAGATAAGCTAATACAACACTGCTAGCATACAATAATTTATCACATATTGGGACTTCTTAGGACGTCATTAATGCTAGCAGTTTTCATGTTTGTGCATTAAAGATCTGAGAAAGCACTTTGAAGATTAACATGTTTAGAAGAGCCGCTTTGCTGACTTGTAATTTTGGTTAAATACTTACTAAGTCACTATGAAACCAAAGTCAAAATTGTTGAAAGAGCTACGCCAATTTTGTACAAGTTTTGAGTTCCATATTCTGCCTTTGTGACTAAAGTTATGACAAATATTCCCAAATTTATTACCCCCACCAAGTTTTCAGAAACTTTACTCAGAACTATGGACTTGGAAGAAGGTCAGGAATGACACAAGGAAGAAGTGATTACATTTTGAGTCTGGATCCATACATTTTTCAAAGAATTGCATTGATACTTTACTCTAAAACTACTGAATTAATTTGGATGGAATTTTCAGTGAAGGTTAGGAATGACACAAGGAAGATTTTATTAGATTTTGGGAGTGATCCTAATCATGCCTTGGTGGAGGTCTGTGGTCTTCCAGTGCTTTACCACTTTTTGTTTTGGTCCTTCCGTTGTATTGCACATCTGTTCATCTATGTTGTCATAATGTCCATCCATCTATGCTGTTGTCTCTTGGTATAAGGATATAGCTAGGACTGAAACAACTAACCAGATTAATTGTGATTAATTAATTACTGGAATAATCTTCAACTATTTTAGTTGACATGACATTTGCTGAGAGAACAACCCACTTACTTACTTAGGCCCATAGCTCAGAACAACCCACAAAGAGCAGTAATTAGGCCAAATCAGTACAAAAAATCTATACATTTTGCGTTTAAGTTGAAACACCTTAAATTATTTACTTACTGCCTGTGCTACAAACCTTCCTTGTCTGTGAATATGCTCTATCCAGAAGTCCTCAGGTGGCATAGTTTTAGCTTCTACTGATTCATAATTTGTAAATAAAAAAATAAAGAATAAAAAAATAAAAATCTCATATTAACGCACTTTTTGCTATCCACCAAATCGATTAATTGTAAAAAATAATCGACAGACTAATTAGCAAATGAACCGTTAGTTGCAGCCCTAGATATAGCCTAACATTTCCATGTATGTTCTCCAGAGGTGCATGTCTGTCTACACAAGCAACAAAGAACCCTTCATCAAAGCAGTTTTACACCTTGTTCAATGAAACTGGGTAAAATCAGTAAAGCATAAACTTGGGACTGTGGGAAATTTTGTAATATACCTCTTCTCTGTGTTATTCCCAGTCTCTCAGTTAGGATCTGAGCCCAATTACACTGCACAATTGAAAACTAACTTAATTCAATGTCTGGGTGAAAGCAGAAATGGGAAAATGAGTAAACAAATCCATTATGGGATGATTTGGAGCCCAAGGTCATTGGCAAATACAAATGCACCCTGCAAGATGTTCTCTAGAATTTCACAAAATTATTCTAAATTGACCATATTGAACTCAAAAATTGACAATTACTTTACATAAAGTTATTAAAATATTTTGACTTGACCCATGGAGCTTTGCCATGTTACTTGAGCGTATTATTACTTCTCTGTTACTACTCAAAATCAACTGAATGGATTTTTAAAGGTGTAGTCTGTAACTTTCCTAAAATAAAAAGGTTGGAAATTTAAGAAATGCTTTATCAGACCCTGTTCTATGATGTAAAGTAGTTATGTAGGTATGTCACTGAGCCAGCCAACCAAATTACATTAAACTTTTTGACGAGAAAATGATTGGTGACAATGTATGGGACCATAACTTGGAAACAAACTGTTCTATCAAAAACTAAAGTATTAAACTGAAACTAAAGTATCAGAGTCACAGAAAATTCAGGAGAAAAACGTTGTGGGTTTGATTTGACTTTGAAAGTGGGGTCATGCATGTCAACAAAGCAACTAAAAGAAGAAAAACTAAATGTAATGTGTCAAGCCCTACTTGTTGTTATTTCAATCCTTATACTCAATGTAAGCTGGTCTGCCAGACTCTCCACCATGAAAAAGTTGAGTTTGGTGACTCACTCATAGCAATTGATTTCTTTGGCGACAAACAGCGCAGAGTAATACCAATCAGAAAAGTGACAGGCGCCAGTAAACGGAAAGACAGCCTAGATTGTGTGGACGTAAACAAATATAAATACAGATAAGGGAATACTGCAGGATAAAACATGGTGTGCAGTAAAGAAGAGATAAATTACATAGTTTTTTCTGTAAAACACCAGAGGAAGGGTCACCAGACTGAGTCACTTTCTATAGGTGCAGAGAACTCTATTGTGCCAGACTACTTATTTACATCCATTAGTTCATCTGAAAACAGTCATCACAGAAATCACTGGACTTATGTTGTTTACTTGCCGTTAAATGCAGTTATTTCCACACTCGTCTTCCTAAGATAACAATTACGGCTTAAAGCAATAAATAAGCCTTTGGTTCTGTTTATCGGGGCCAATTTGTGGGGATAATCAGGCGGACTCTCTTGTTTATTAGAGTGTAATAGATAGCCATTAATATAAGCCTCATCTCCGGGGAGCGTTTCAGAGGAGAGGACACTAAGCTGATTACTGCCAAGTGTTGACAACGTTTCCACAAAATCAAATTAGACATAAACAAGTATGACAGGACCAGGGCTTTCTTCTGTGATAAAGGTACACTGTTCCTCCATTTTGAATGCTTTTCCTCTGGCAGTCCCTGAAGTTTCAAATTGTGTTGTTTAAAAGAAAGAACAGGTCTGACACAAGGAGGCAAATGTAAATAATGTAATCAAGGTGGGCTGCTGACAATGCTTTAGACCAGGGGTCTTCAACGTGGGGGTCGTGACCCCCAGGGGGTCCCCAGAGGTACTGCAGGGAGGTCCCCAAATTGATTCCGGAAAATAAGCTATTATGTTACTGTTATTTTTTTTAAAACTACTTCTTTTAAATGTATTTTTACAACCAAAGCCTAATGTATTGTTTTGTATGTATCTAAGCATGTATTTAGACCCCCAAGCCTCTTTGTTTATTTAAAATTTTCACGAACAAAACAAAAGTTGGGGGTCCCCGCTGCAAATTTTGGTCAGTTTGGGGGCATTAGCCTAAAGAACGTTGAAGACCCCTGGTCTACAACAAATACTGTATATTTCACATTTTAAAGATACTTACTATCCAGTTCATATTGGGTGAGGGAGGATTCACTCAAGTTTCTAATGCTGTAGGGGGCTGGAGTGGGAGAAGGAAGAGCAGAATATAAGGACACAACAAAAACTACTAAAATAAAATATGTAAATGCCACTCATCATAGTTGTTACCTATGTGTACAAATCTGCAATATGTATATATTTGCAATCACTAATACTGTACTTTAATGATAATGAAATCTAAACATCAATATGAAATCTCTGTATGACATTTAACCAAATGCATACAGTGTGTCTTAATAGCAGAACTAGTATTGCCAATAATTAGGAAGCATTACACTGCCAACATACCAGCAATATCAGCCCAGTTGGCAGGACTATTGACCGTACGGACCGTGAAGGTACGGAGTTGATCGTAGTGCAGCTCTCGATATCTGACCCTGAATCCAAGCAGAACTCCGTTTATATGATCTTCTGTAGGTGGCTAAGAGAAAAGTTAGCTAGTTAGAAAGTAGTTTTATATTCAACTGATATTTGTATTATAGTGTATAATGAAATATTATGTAGCGTACCTGCCACCGAACAAGAACAGACGTTGTGGTGTGAGGTGTGACGGACAGAATCGTTGGAGGTTTGTCTGGGACTACAAAAGAGCGAGACAGACATTGATGTAACCAAGGTAAAAGGATATTACAGTATTTAATTTATGCTGTCTCCCAGGAAGCATGGACACATTGAGGATTTCTATAAAAACAATTCTATATTGTACATGCTAATAAGGTATATTCAAAAATTCTAAACAACCTCTATGCATAGATCCTTACCGTCTTGTAGTGTAGTAATTGCTTCGCTTTCCTGGCTGTATTCACTATCTCCAATGTCATTAGTGGCTTTTACACGGAACTGATACGAAGTAAAGGGCTTCAACCTTCGAATATAGAGGAAAAGCAGCAAATAAGCATTATGTGCATGTGACTGTGCTTTACAATATACCGTCTGTAAGCAGGGTGAACAAATGGTGGTGAGGGGTGAGAATCTCATTGGTGAAAGTGAGATTTTGTGGAAAATAGAGAAATATTCATTAAATGAATGCATGATTATAAGCTCTTATATGTATAAAAAATCACTGTAAGAAAATTGAGTGGAAAATTGGTGCCAGAAGGGTGTATTTTAAAAGAAGATATCGGAAATTATATTATATTCTTTGGTAAACTGTGGTCCTCTAAACCTTTTGGCATGTGTGTCTGCTTTTGTTCTTTCTTTTCTGATAAAACTGTGAATCAAGATTTGCTAAAATAATACTGGTCTACTTGGTCTACCGTTAAGAAAGTCTCAATGACAATTTGAACTAATCACTTGTTTACACAGTGCAGGAGCTCTCAGATTGGTTGAAATATACTGTAGTTTGTTTATCAAGAATTAGAACCTGACAGGAATTGTGTGGGAACTAGTGTTTTATTTCAAAATTCCCCGCTAATTAGATTTTTTAGTTCAAAGAAAAAACTTCAGACCGCTGCTTGTAATTCTGACCGTGACAGAGGGCTAAGAAGGAGCGGAACGAGAAAGGGTAGTGCGTCATTCAAACTTTCAAACATAGACTTTTGTTGTTTTTTTCCTGCATAAAATCAGGTATTGCAACTTTAATATACATTGAATTACCTGTCCACTATGTAGGAGTTTGTATCATGGCTAACCGATGCAGAGTGGACTGTCCAGTTACTGTCGGGCAGCTCTCGGTACTGGACAGTGTAGTATCGAACCGGCGAGAGTCCATCACTCCCTGGTTCCCATGACAACAGCACTCTGCGCGCCTGGACCTGCTCCTGGGGAACCACCGGGCGGCTAGTGGGCTGAGGTCGGGCTGAAGGACAAACCAACTCTTCAATATATTTAGCTTCTAGAAATATTTGATGCTTTTGAGAGGGCTGGGTAAGAAACCAATACATCCCAAAATAGGCTTTCCGTATAGACTGTGATTTTGATAAATAATGTATTTGTAAGTTTAATAATACAACTTCAACTTTATATACACCAGTGACAAAAAAATATTTCACTTAAGGGTGAAATTTTCCCCAAAATTGATATCACAGCATTCACACATGAAAGTACTTAAGGTATTTAAGTATAACCAGGCGGTAGTCATTTAAAATGTATAATACAATTCATAATGCATATATTTTTGTGACTATAAAATGTCACTTTTCTGTTTGCTTTGCCATCAGCACATCTTGAGAACCTTAAATTTGATTTTGACTATTGATTTGGAGTTTGATCACAACAGCATTTTTTTATATTTACAATTTAAACTGATGACCATTCAAATATGTACCATGTACCACTGAACACAGTGAAAGAGAATAAAATATACAGTACAGAACAAGTATATGACAGTGTACATCTTCTGTCATATTTTCTACTTATAATTTGTGGTGCTTTTTTAGTTACCTCTCTTCTCTGTTGTGACGACCAAAGCCTCAGCAGCTTCGCCCCAGCCCTTGCGTGTTTGAGCAGTCAGGCGAAATACATAAACCATCTCAGCCTTAAGACCAGTCGCTGTGTACTGCCGCACACTGGGGCTCAGCACATCTACAGTGGCTGCGTTGCTATTTGAAGAGTTTCGACGGTATGTGATCTGATAGGCTAAAAGGAAGAAATCTTATATGAATTTAAACTCAAGTTGAAAAGGCATAAGAATGAGAAAATGAAACAGCGCCAGCCAAACAGACTATAGTATACACTTCTAACATAACGTGTTGAGTTTGATATAAGAGTTTATAGTCAGTAGTATATGCGAGACTCACCCAGAATAATACCATTAGGCTGAGCAGGGGGTTGCCAGATAAGCCTGACTGAAGTGGTTCTAACTTCAGGGAACAGGATACCTACTGGCGGACCAGGCACTGTTGGTTACAAAAAAGATATTAAACAAGATAAAAGTACTTTCGATTATATTTTTATAGATTGTATTCCAATATTTTGTTTGCACTGTCATTGTGTTGGACTAAACAGTATTCAATGCAAACAACTGTAAAGGGATCTTGAAAATTGCATGATCATTGGTGCCTAATTGACAAAAGACTGGTTTGAGACGATACAAAGGTACAATGTCTACCTAACAAAGTGGCCAGTGGCTATACAAGATAAAACAGTTTAATGCCTCTGTTTGCACATTATAGTTTTATCTCACCATCGTCCAGTGTCCTCTCAAGGATGGGTGGCAGGCTGCTCCGTCCATCTCCTATCCGTGTGAAGGCCAGAACTTGAATCTCATACAGCACATATTTCCCCAGTCCATTCAACTGGACACTGTGGCTCGTGTTGCCCTCCACTGTCCAGAAGTTGGGGGCCATATCTGAATCCTTCTCCTTATACACTACCTACAGAAGGAATGAAATGGTTTTATTGTTATCTAGGCCTTGATAAATGGATTTGTGATAGGATATGTGGTGGCAGCTAACCTTGTAACCCAGGATCAAGCCATTGCGGTCAGCTTCTGGTACTTCGCCCCAGCGCACAAGGATACTGCTGGAGGTGGTGGCGAATGCTGAGACATTGGTGGGACCAGAGGAGGGCACTGCAAAAACATTATTATTTATTTATTTATTTATTAACATGTAATTACAATGTATGTGTAAGATCAGCTGTATCTTTATGTATGGGGCCATGATGTTTTTCTTTTTTTCAAGCAATTTAAAAATTTACATTTGAATTTTTTTTTTTGCCTTGCTGACCACTCCGAATTCCCTACAGTCAGCCAAATCAAACAATAGACAGTGACAGCAAGGTGTTTTTTGCCAAAGTGTTGAATAGTAAGATTCAATGTCACTACTGATTGATAAAACCTTTAAATTACTACTTCAATGTAAAAACAATCCTATATACATAATCATACCTAATACAATTTATTTCTCCTTTTCATCAATATGAACACTGACATTGTTACAGTAAAAATGACAGTGAAGAGCAGAGCATACATTAATTAGATTTAACCTTATCATTTAACCTTATCAGATTGTCATAACTTAATATCATGATTTGTTTTTTTATTGCCATATTGCCACTCCCAATATAGGGTTACCTAAAAAGTGTGAATAAAACAAAATGCTTTTATTTTATGGACGAGAATAACAACAGTTTAACATCTTAGAAAGCTTAGAAAATTCAGTGAGTGCCTTTTTAAAATGGTTAGATATTTTGTTCTCACCAGACTCTCTTGTTCTGCCATGCACAGCCTGACTCCAGGGTCCAGATCCAATACCGTTAATGGCTTGTACTTTGACTTCATACTCAGTCCATTCTTCTAAGTCTTCAATAGTAAACTCTCTCTCCAGCCGGTCCATTATGACATGAGACAGGACGCCCCCTTTAGAGCCCGCCTTCGAGTACTGGATTCTGTATCCAACGAGGTCCGGATTACCATTGTACTCCCACTCTGGAAGAGGCTATAAGAGGATTTTTTTTGTTTTTAGTTCTCAAGTACAGGACAAAATCAATACAAATGACAGCGTGACTAAGTGCATAATAAAGCAATTAACCATGAGAGGCTGTACTTTGCAGTGATTTTCGAACACTTGAGGAGCGTTGTCAGCGGCAATGACAAGCAATATCAGGAAGAGGCAAAACCTTTTGAGCACTTAGCACTGTGTGGAGTGACTGAAACGAACGCGATAACAATGTAACGTATAATCTAAAAATGTGCTCATTCTCTCTATTATGAAAGTACATAATATTATAGAAGTATTTAAGGAATCCACTTTTAACACACTAGGCTTATATTAGTGCTTCACAAGAACAAACTGACTAGGAGTTCAGAGTATATAAAAGATAGTATTACGGTACATTTGAAATTCTAAAACACCATTAAAACTAAATCCTAGATAGAGTTTGCTTCCCAACTGAGTTTAAAACAAAGACAAACACCAGTTATATGTGCAGAAAATAAACTGAACTTTCTTTGCGTAGCAGAATTCATTAGCTACAACTTATGTGGCAAAAAAGAGCATTGTCTGGTTTTTGTCTTACTAAGTATCCATTTTAGAACCAAAGGACTATTTTATGTTGCGTGTGCCATCTGTTTTTTGTATTTTTGGACAAAGAAAACCAACTTCGCTCATCACAACTCCAATTAGATAATGAGGAAGACCAGGGAATTTAAAAAGACATATTAGAACCTGTCTCAAGAACAAAGCTGCTTACAAATACAGCAACACCAACCATTTTTTTAAGCCAGGCCAGCTGTCTCAATAAACACAATTTCTTTGACTCTGTCCAAGTGTCAAGGACAAATCTCGCCGCTCGGAGCTGCCTTTTAAATATGCTGCAATCATGGCGCTCTGTGATTCATTTGTACGGCTTCGTCACATGCCTCTCACTCTTATTTATATGCTGCACCAGTCACCATAGTATTCAGAGCCTCCGTGTCTCACTCCTCCTATTTGGCACAGGCCCGGCCCTGGCACATGAGCTGGTAATGGACAGATGTAGCCCAAACTACACTGGCCAACCGCTGATGCAGAGAGCAGCAATAACAGGGTGAGTGCTGCTTTCCAAAACACCACAAGAGCCACCTGTACAAGACCACCACACACTTCACAGGGAGGGATGTGAGAGGCAAGCAGCCGTCATCATGTTGGTACTAATATGTAAATTATATTCAGAAAAACAACTGGCTTTTTGTAGTTAGTAACAAGCAAGTAGCAAAAATGGACCAAGGACACTTTTTGCATTCGAAGTTAAAAGATGCATACGGTTTTGTTTGTGTTCTAAAATGTAATTCTGCAAAAATAAAAAATGACAGCATGCCAAAGAGAAATATCCAGAAAACAGCGAAACACTGAACCTGACCATTATAACCTTACAGTATACATTTCATGGCTGGATCCCCTATCTGCTCAGGCTTGATTGGCTAATATCACAGAATTGCTCTAGTGAAAATGCCCTTAACCTTAGAGACATGTTATTAATTCCCAATGAACAGGGAGGACATTGAACTTTATCCCAGTTATTGTTTCACGTGGATAGGCCCAGTAATCGTACAGTAATACAACCCACCAAAGCATCCCCATTTTAAAACTTTAGGAATAGATTTAACAATAAAAATGTGTGCCTCTCCTCCAGCAAAAAACTATTCATAAAACTAGAAATACTCACCACCCAGCGAAGCCAAAGACTGGTTTCACTGGCCGTGCGAAGGGTCACATTTGCTGGGGAAATGTCTGGTGGGGCTTGCAGGGTCTGAATTTTCCTGGATGGCTGACTGGGAGGACTGGTGCCCACAATGTTGACCTGGCGCATCCGAAACCTGAAGAAAAAGTAGTTATTAGAAACGGTTTGGCCAATATTGATGTTGGCTTATGTTATTAATGCACTGTTTACCGGTAGAAAGTATACGGATTCAGTTCTAACACATCGAGAGATCTAGCGTCAGGTTCATTAGTCAGTTCATGAACCGTCAGCCACTCTTCATTTTCTCCAATTATGCCAATCTGAAAAGCATAAATAGAGAAAGAGGCCATAAGAGTGCTAAATAAACAAAGAACTAAAGCATAAAACAACAAAAAACACGGCGCTAACACCAAGACAAATAGTAAAGCGAAGAAAAGCCAAACTCATAACATTAAAAGATATGAAGCATTACCTGAGCTTCAACCTGCCAGCGAGAGATGGATGTTTTGCCGTCGTAACCTGGTTTGAACTGCAGTGTGACAGAGCGGGGGCCAATGTTTGAAATGGCAAGATTGGTTGGAGGACCAGGTAACTCTGTGGAAGAAAAAAGAGGAATTTTAGGTGATATTCAGTCTAGTAAAGACGTTATAGAATATTGTGTAAGGATCAAATTTGGCCAGTTTCCTCGTTAAACCAAGTACAAATTGCGCACAGTATATATATATATATATATATTATCAGGACAAGACTTCAGGATACTCTCAGAAACTTTGACTATACTTAATATTTTTTAGATCAGAAATTCCCACAGGCTGATGATTAAGTATGTAGGTCTACTGTAATTACTAATATCATATGTATTGAGCAGTTTTTTCTACAATGACAACAGGAAATGTCCAGTGGGGCAGAAAATATCGTTTAATTTAAATCCAAGTAACATATGAGTAAAAATATTCTAATAAATACTGGATTAAAATGATTGATCTTTCTGTATTTTGAGCTGTGCTAACTCATAAATCACATCTGCAGCAATATTAAGTCAAATGTAACTTATATAAAACCTCTAATACATTATTCAAGTATCCTACATTTATGATTTTTCACAGTTGTTTTTGAGATTTTACCACTGACCTGGAGGCACACCAGATGATATGGTGGAAGCTGAGATCTGTCCCTGTCCTTTTGAGGTCATAGCAGCGACCTGGATGGTGTATGTAGTTAGTGCGGTCAGGCCCGTCACCTTGTACTCTTGGGTCAGGTTTGGCAAATAATGGGTCACTCGGGTGTTGGTGCGGTTGAACTCCTCCCATGAGATGCGATAACCTGGCACAGACAGTTTTAGGCCAGATTTCAGCGTCAGATATCATTGCTGTTAATCCAAGGAGACATGTTGTGAAATAAACCTTTACCTGTGAGAACACCATTTTTCTCTTGTGGCTCTTTCCAGCTGACTTTTAGTGAGGTGTCCAAGATGTCGGTAAAACTCAGATGTCCCACAGCTCCGGGGGCTAAAAAAAACACAAGAAGTATGCAGTGAACAACCAAAACAAAAGACCTAGACATAGTTAACAACATATTTTCTGATATCTTTGACTTACTGTCCTCATGGGTGCGGATACGCTGTGGTATACTGCGTGGGCCATCCCCAGGTGTGGTGAAACATAGCACTGAGGAATAATAGTCAGTGAACTTTTTAAGGCCAGAAATGTACCCAACGTGAACACTGTCCTGGAAGTTAGGGCGCACTATGACTGTAGTTAATTCATTTGGACGATTGGGCTCCCATGCCAGCAGCTAAAAACATGTAAAAAAAAGAAAAAAAAGAAAAGAAAATTGATTTAGAATTTGCAATATACTTGTTCATTAGTTTACAAAATCAAACCTCTAAATCAAGTCAGGTAACACTTTACAATAGTTCACCACTATTTAGCAGTAATAAAACATGAATAAATATGTTATAATGTAACAATAATTCAATGAATAAGTCATACTTAGGTAACACAGATGTTTGCAAATTTGAATTAATTCACTTGAAGTTATAATTTCTAAATCAAACATTAATAACCAGTGGCGTTTATTAATGTTGAAGTAATGCATTGTAAATGATCAATTATCTGTTTACCAACGCTTAAACTAATACTTACTGCGTGT
>JAVQKG010042780.1:0-11707 GCA_036025885.1 Hypseleotris bucephala
CTAACCCTACACTTTGTAATACCCTTAGTACCGGTAGGTTAATTGTTCTGCTTAGCATGTCTTTAGTCAACTAATAGTTTCTTTTGTTGATTATAGGCCTACTTGCCTGTTTAAAGAATTTCCAAAGAGGCCTTGTATTAGAGCAAATGCAGTAATATGGAAATAGTTTTTCGAATGGTGTGAAAACTGAAACAGAAAAGTTATAATGAGCATTATGACACTAAAATACATCTTACATCTCCTTATTTGTCTGTGATCATGTGGGCTTCAGCCTTAGCAGTGATTGTCTTATACAAAACATTGCTATATGGTAAATGAAATCTTCTTACCAGTAAATTTTATTTTAGACAATGCATTTTCCAGCCTATTTTCTGAAGTCCTCCAAAGGTAAGCTCTGTTAAAATGGTTGATTAAAATCTCAAGGACTAGAATGTATTTTTCCTGTGTGTGTGTCTGTGTATGTGATGATTATTATTTCATATTGACAGTCCAGGCTCATGTTTCTCTCCACACTGATATTTACTGCAGTCTGTGTCTGACCATAACCCTTCGTAATAGTGGAGGCTCAGGGAAAATGTTACAGTGACTTTGGCTCAAGATCAGATGATGATCACACTGTAAACTCTGTGCATGTGATAGTTTTATCAGATTGGAGGAGTGTTCATGCTTTTGACTCATATTCAAGACATCTGACATTATTCCTGCTTCTGGATTTATGAATGAATAAATGGATTCTACTTTATTTCATAGCGCAGGAATTATATGGTATAAAAGTGAGGTAATAAACCAGTTATTACAGGTATCAATATGTAATTACACTTTTAATTGAATGCAGTTTATTTATTTAGTATGGTCACAAGATAGTAATGCTATATAGAATAACTAGTAATTATGGGTAACATATGGTTTAGGTTAGGGTAAGAAGTTAATGTTGGTAACTGCATAGAAATTACTTGAAAATTATCCTTATTATATTATTACCTACTTATTAAATGTTTATTACCACAGTATTACAATATCATTATCATGCTGTAAAATCCTACTAACAAACTGCACACAAATAGACTAAATACACTGATTTGTGGTTTTCAAAGTGTAGGAATGTAGGTCTTGAAGACACTCCTCTGCAACCATTATGGTAATAATGTGTATTCTTTAAGGAAGCTGAGCACTCCTTTTAAAGGGAACTTTTTCTTTATTCAAATCACATCTTTTAAAAATCATCTTTTCTCCTGTAAACATAAACACATGTATCTACATCAGTCATCAAAGAAACTTAAACTCTGTTTACATCTAATACAGACACTTGGTTGAGCTTCTGTTTCACCACTATGATCAGTCTTTCTCTTTGTAGGTTTATTCCTGATTTAGTCTTGTACTTGTTTAGTCTGAGATGGAGTTAAGTCCTGATTTGGTCTTTTGTTTAGTTCTGGTTAAGTCTTGGCTTGGTCCTGCTCTGGTCCTGATTTAGTTTAAAATAAATTCCTTCCTTGTCTTTATGGGCTCTATGTCTTTTGGTTTATACGGAGATTCTTTCCACTTTACATTATTGCTCACAGAACATTAACGTGTACTGGGTATGGGTTTGAGGCTGGCCTGAGGTCTGCTGCAGGGTTTTATGGCTCTTTGGGAGAATACACTAATTTTCCTCAGGATCTCCTCCATCTTGGCACTAACTCAAACATATCGCCTGTTTTAAATGATCTTAGTGAAAGTGAATGAGACTACTTAAAGCAGTAGTGTGGAGGTTTCCTAGAATAAGCAATTGAAAAACAATGTTTAAAACTGACAGTTCTATGATGTAAATTAGGTCATCTGTCATAGCAATTTTTTTTTTTTTACTTTATCTCTTCCCCTGTCCTCTACAGCAACATTTATTCACAGTTTGGGCTGCCAAACCACACAAAAACTCAGCTACTGTTGGTCAAAGAGGTAACTCTGATTTGATGTTACTGTGGCCAGGGTGGTAAGTAAAATAAAAACGATAAAAATCAATCATTAAAACCAGAAATTAATTTAAAGATTTTTTAAAACAATTATTTTTAAGAAACTCCCAAATTCTATCGTCGATACTCTCCATTCCCAGTGATCGCAAACAAGGCCAGTAAAGGGTCTCCATCTGATGATACACAGTTCAAAATACAGTACAAAACATCTCACAGCTCCATGTGGGACTTGACCATTTTTGTCGAGAGAATATTCTTTCTGTCTTCTCAGTACATGATGCTGTACCTCTCAGACATTAACTGTGTTTCAGAAAGACTACATACTGTACTTTACTACATTTTAAAATATTTAGCATTTTGAGTCGTGTTTGAAGATCTGTTTGACGGTGGCTTCGTAACTCTGTCCTTGACAAACTGTTTGTCTAATAGTGTTGATAGTTAACTATAATCATTAAACTCCCCTACTCCCTCTGTACTACTGTGATATTTCTTGGTCACATTGATTTTGATTATACAGTCTTTTTCCCCTCCTCAGTTGTTGTCTTTGCGTGTGTGTTTCTTGATACTGAACTGAGGCTTGAGCACCACGCTGGAGGAAGCCCTAACGCAGGAGAAGGCTGAGGGGGGGACAGTCTCAGGATCGATGTAGTTATTGTCCAAACGAACCGCTGTAAGACTAGTCTCTCCATTAAGACCAGGGTCACACAGACTGTCACCTGGGATTGTCCTGAATAGAAGAAATATAATAAACAAGAAGTTAGGTAAGAGATGGGGAAGACAGTCAAGGTTTTCTGGTTAAGCCATTTTAATTGAAGCCTGCTGCTTAATCCTACCCTGGCAAGCTTAACTCTATACTGTACCAGCTTTGAGTATGGTGACTCACTCGTATCAATTGATTTTGTGTGCAGGGCGAACAGAGTAAACTGATATGTTCCTGATGATTTAAAACAAATAATACAGTGGAATAAATGTTAATTCTACGTGCTATCTTTAATGTTTGGAAAAGACGTGGCGATACAACACTTAAAGCAAGAGCCACTACAGATTAACCAACCAGGCTGCCCAGAGATTTTTGTACCTGCTGTGAAGCCTCTGTGAAAGGAAGGGTCACCAGACTGAGTCGCTCTGTATAGAATAGAGCAGAACAGAGAACTCGTTTCTGGCTTGCTATTCCCTGTATAGGCAATGTTTAGTCTTAAATCTAGTCTAGGTTTTGCCCGGAGTGCATGCTTTTTAGAACAAAGGTTTAGTCTGTTCATTCAGTACTGATTAGGGATCTTATTAGGGATGCACCAATATAAAATTTTAGGCTAATACCAATACTAATATATCCTGTATATTTCAATTACCAATTTGGTCATCGATTCTGAAATAGCAATATTTTGGAATTTTTTTCCATAAATAAGGACAAAAATTAAGTAAATATAATAAAGTGAGACTTATTAGTTGTCAATCTTGTCAATATTAGTCAATATCAATGTACATCCGGAGTTTCTATAGCTCTTTGGTTTCTTATGATTTAGACCTTCTGGTAAAGCCATTTTTGGTTCCATTACTAATTTAGACTCGGGTTAAGTTCATGGTTGGTCCTGGTTTCGACCCACATTACATAATAAAAATAATAAAGGTAGCTATGTTGTTGTGCAGTCTTTGGTGTGGTTGTGAATGGAGCGTGGATCTCTAAGGAACAGGATGGATGCTTGTGGGGAAGTGTCTAAATCCTGACTCAGTGGAAACAGAGTGAAATGAGAGGGTTCTACAGAGAACAGCGTGACAGCTGCTGAAGACATTATTCTGTAGACACACTAGGGGCTGTGTGTAGGAAAATTCTAACAGTGGGAGGATCTGCCAGATCAGATGTATGGACGTTTCACTGGTGCAAGTACAGAACAGTAGCTTGTCCATTCAGCCTAAATCTTATTTTCTATTAATAATGAATGTGTGCACTGTGGACTGAAGTAGACCTGGTTTAGTCTTGGGTTAGACCTGGTTTAGTCTTGTTTTAGACCTGTTCTCAAGTAAGGTATAAATTTATATGAATAAACTACCTCTAAATGTAAAGATAATGCCATAGCATTGTTTAACTTCCGACTCTTAGATTTATACACAGGTCTAGCCCAATTTGAACACACATGATGAATATTAAAAATAAATTTGTTCTGTATATGGTGTCTGATGTGGAAGACATTACAACAGTGTTACCTACAGGCCTGGCAGCACACTAGTGTTCAGGAGCTGTTGTTTTTGTTGTCTCTGGTATATTATAGACCCAGCCTCTTCCAGGTTTTGGGGCTGATGCTCTGAGGTAACCCCTGACTGCAGATGGTTTTTCATTTGTGAGTCGCAAAAACATGAAGCAAGTCTTTATGGAAACATTCAGTGAGGCTCCTCTATGGTGTGTGCAGATGTTGGGATGAGTCAGGTCTATGTCAAACATCACATCAGACTGTTGAAGAATGGACTAACCACACCAGAGCGTGACATCTGTGGCTATGTACAGGATTTATATTGTATAATGGCAATGGCTCTAAATGGTCACAGACAAAGGAACAGTGTATTGTAATGGTAATTCCATAAGGCTTGTGTATAAGCCCTGTACAAGTTTGTATCCGTCCCATTAGATAATCTACCTGCTACAGCTACAGAAAGGACATCAAGATGAACGAAAAAAGGACTCTGTACCATCGATTTCAGTTTTTTCTCACAAACTCACAGTGCCCAGGTGAGCATTGTAAGCTCTGCATATGGGCTGTGTGTGCCATACCGACTGAGTTAAACTGTGGCCCATACTTAATCTTTTGTTATTGTTGGGCTGTGGAAATTGGTCATCTGCTGTTATAGTTATGGTTAGTTTACATTTTGTGTTTATTGTACCTTATTTTATTATCATTTAGCCTGAGGAAGTGTAGGTTGGTCATCTCGTTGATCCCTGAGGGGACGTTGATGAGCTGGTTATGATCAAGACACAGCTCCACCATCGAGTTATACGTCCCTAAGAAGGACTCTGGTTCGAATCCCTCCCCGTCCAATCTGTTATAGGACAGGTACAAGTACTCCAGACCAGGGGACATGTGGGCGAACACGTAACCTGAAAAAAAAAAAGAATTTATCTCTGAAAGCTCAGGAAGGGAAGCCCAGACTTTACTCTCCTGAGACACAGTAGTTGTGAAGTTTACCTGGGATCCTCTCAATGCGGTTGCCCACCAGAACAAGATGCACCAGAGACTGAGGCAGGAATGAGGGAACCAAGTGGAGGTGGTTATTGGAAAGGTCCAAGGACTCCAGAGACCTGCATAAGAGAGACACACTTTAGCTGTTACACCGGATTTCCATTGCACTCCATATTTTACTTTGCTCCCCAATTTCAACTGCATGCGCTCAGATCCTATACAGTACAAAGTGAAGCCCAGAGCTGATTGGTGGATCATGAACTTCTATAACAGCCTTTATAAATACTTGATCCAGACATAAATACCTCTGCATTCAGTAGATGGACAGCAAACAACAGTTTAATCTGAGATAGCTTTTTTTTTTTTTTCAAGATTATTTCATGTGGTATATGCAAGAAGTGATCTATGTTTGTACAGACTTGTGTGCATTTAATGTTGAGTCATGTCTGTTTTAAAGTAAATCTGCCCCAATATGAACTATTTAAGGTTTGTAGATCTATAGTCCTTGTGGTCTGTTTAATTATGAAATTCCAGATATCGTGCTTGTTGTTCATGTTTTTTTGCGACCATACTCTGTTGATACGTGCGGAGTTGACTTGAGGCATATCCCTGTACAGACCTATGGTGTATCCAGGCCAGTGGGGCGATACGGGTCTCCTCCAGTCTGTTGTTCTTCAGAGACACCAGGGTTAGACTCTGTGTTTGGTTAAATACTGTCTCAGAGATCTCCTCAATATGGTTATGTTCCACATGCAGCTCCTATAGGACAGAACAGAGCGTTTAACCCAGAGGTACTCCTAGTACATGTCACACTGACAAGCAACCATTCATACACTATGGGACATTTATATTTTCAAGTTTACCTATATGTGCATATCTGTGGTATATTTTATTTTTAATCGATTTAAATAATTTTCAATTAATCAAGTAATTGAATAATTGAGTTTACAGACTCTAAAATATCCCATTTGCTAAGGGAACAACCCATGCAGAGCCAGCATTTAAGCACAGTACCATGGAGAGAACATGCAGACTAACAAATTGTGTGTGTCCTGACCAGCAGGGAGGGGGGCAGCCCCTGTGGGATGGTCCTGAAGTGGTTTCTCCCCAGTCGAAGGTAGGACAGCTCAGACAAGTCCCTAAACGCTCCATGGTCCACCCCTCCCTCACTGAGAAGATTCCCCTCTAACTCCAAGATCACCAGGCTCTTCAGACCTGTATAGAGGAGGGACAATGAATATATGGGACATGTATAGAGAAGGGACAGTGATGGGACATGTACAGAGGAGGGACAGCGAATATATGGGACATGTACAGAGGATTAAGTAATACTGTATATGGGACAGGTACATGGTTTTATTTCTGTTGTAATTGTTGTCCTTTAGTTCAGTCCTGTCAGATACCTTTGAGGCTGTTCTTGTGGACCTCTTTGAGTTGGTTCTCGTTGATCTTTAGTTCCTGTAAAGTCGAGGGGAGTCCAGAGGGAACTGTCTCCAGGAGGTTCCCATCCAGATACAGACGGGTCAGGAACTTCAGACTCTGTAGAACCACAATCACTCAATCTCTATATTTTAGCACTTTCCTTAAAATTCCAGTCAAGTGTTAAACATAAACAACATATACACATAACATGTATTTTTACCCTGAAGGCGTTTGGGTGAATGCCTCCTGCCGTCAGCTTGTTCTTCTTCAGATTGATCCACTCCACATTAGGGATACCATTGAAAGCCTCCGCTGGGATACTGCTGATGTTGTTACCTACAAAAAATATTTTAAAAAACAATATTATTAAAATCTAAAATGACCCGATTGTCTACTCGATATGAGCTGGTATGTCCAAGTTAATCATAATGCAGAATTCAAGGATTCCAGCCCGTAATTGACAGTTATCATGTTTAACTTAGAAATTTGTATGTATTTTTATAGAATTTTTTATTTTTTATATATTTTAGGTTTTAATGTCCTAATTTGAACCAAAAACACCACAACGAGCTTGTAAGGAAGTACTACTAACTAGGCATGCACCGATACCGACACCAGTATCGGGTATCGGGTATCGGCTCCGATACCACCTCCCTGTGAAGTACTCGTACTCATAAAAAGTCCCCCGATACCACGCACCGATACCACTTTACGTCAGCGTGAAGCTGCCTCTGTCTGAGCAGAGGGAGCTGATTCAGCTGTGTGGGGCTAATACAGAGAGAATGATAATGACAAAAGTAAAGAGACATAAAGTATCTACATCAGGACTACATGCTCCAGTCTCTCATTGAGCAGAAGAGAGTCTTGGAAATATACTGCTCCCGACAGTCTTACCGTTCACCCGTGTGCGCTTTGGGGAAAGAGCAGGCTACTTGCTGGCTCTCTTTGCAACAGACATGGGTGAGGAGAATCACATAAATAAATAAATTATGGACAGTAGGGACAGTGACATGTGCATAACAGCGTTCTACAGTTCCCAACCTTCAAATTAATTTTTATTTGACAAAATTCTGTCTAATATTTGCGGAGAAATAACTCTTTCAAATAATAGGTCCATTCTATGACATGGCGCTAACAGCGCTAACACGCATCACCTCCTCCGACATTCCCCAGTCATGCCACTCATTTTTACTCTAAATATTTGCAGTATTGTCATAAAAACATCCACTAAACTTTAGTTTAGATGTCCGGTCTAAAGCTTTTGTGGTAATTTCGATCACCACTGTCCCAACAGCCCACTACAATGACTAAAAGTGAGTGAGGCTGTGAAGGCTATGCTCTGAAGCACTGGGACAGGGGCGGTACAAACAGAGCAGACGGTCCATAGGGCACTAGGGGGGCACGAGGGAGGCTCCACTAAAAAAATATAATAAAAATAACATAATAACATTATAAGTAAAAAATATATGCAGTTTAAAAAATGAATGTCATTGAAATTTTATTAATTTTGTTTCTTTTCTTGCATTGTATTAATGTTAATGAGAATACAGAAATTGTATTTTGTTATAATTGTTATTAATAAGTACTTGGTATCGGTATCGGTGAGTACTCAGGAGCAAGTACTCGTACTCGGTTTGCAAAAATGTGGTATCGGTGCATCCCTACTACTAACCAGTGCAAAGTTATAATTAGTTATTATTTTAGAAGATTTGTATTTAAAATGGCCTGGGGAACTTAATCTGGACTATACCAAGACTTTTAAAAGACCCACCTTCCAGGCTGATGGACTTGAGCTCAGGGATGGACAGTGGAGGGAAGTATAGTAGTTTGGCGTTTTCACATGAGACTGTGACGTCAGAGATATCACAGCCATGAGGAAGGCCAGCCCGGTCTACACCAGGTTCCAGGTCTAAGTCTGAGTCTGGGCCTGGGTATTCAAAGACCTCGTACAGATCCTCCTCAAGACCTTTAGATGGTTCCAAGTTTGGTTCAGATTCTGGTGATGGAAGATGAAAACAACATTACAGCACAGCACAGAGAATGAATCAAGAGCCTAACCCGGACTAAACCAGGTCTAGCCCAGTTCCAGAACTTACCTTCAGGCTGGTCCACAGGTGCTGGAGGTGTGGGGATGGGAGCAGGTTCAGTGGGTTCCTCTGTTTCTTTATGATTCACATCAAAAACATCTCCTCGGAGCCACACCTGCACTTCCTCTTCTGCCTTACGGAGCTCCGCCTCTTCCTGTCCTCGCTGCTCTGCTTTTTCCCGTTTCCTCCAGTGATCCTGCTTCTTTTTCACCTTCAAACATTCAAAAGAATGAGAGTCAGGTACCAGAAAAAAGTCCCTGTTTAGTCTTCCTTTGATTTAGATTGTGCGGTTGGCCTGCATTCTAAATGGTCAAGTCATTCTTTATCCAACTGAGAAAAAACAGATATATAGTATACAGTACATGTAGCTCTAGAAAGTGTAGCTGAAGCTAAGACCGTTGCTAAAGTTGACTGGTGTATGTTGTAATTCTCTGAACATCTGTACTCTTGGGCAGTAACCGCAAACATACAGTATAAGTAAGTGCTAAGTACTGCAATCTAATTGATTGGTAAATAGATGTAAAATATAATCAAAATCCCACACTTATCAAGACTTACCTTGATAAGTGTGTCTAATTACACTTAATTTGACTATTGGTTTAGTCCTGGTTCAGACTTGGCTTAGACCTGGTTCAGTCCTGATTTGGACCTGGTTTAGTGTTAGACCTGTATTCTCAGAGCCTGCTCCCTCCTTCTCTGTTTCTCCTGTCTTCTCTTGTTTTTGCGTCGGGCCTGGTCCTTGCGTTTCTGCTGCTGCTCCCACTTCTCTTGGACATCATTTGAGAAAGTAGGCGGCTCACTGAATACTGAAAACACAAAAATGCAGCACTTTATAATCTATACAAGTTTACATGTGTCTCTAAACAGACAATGGAGTGGCAACATATGAAATATGGAAGGAACAACAGTCACCAGTCAAACAACTGTTATGTATTCATTTATTAACAATTATTTTAATTAACTAATACATAATTTGAACATGGTGAAGCTAAATCTATGCCACCTGATGACTTCTGGATACAGCATATTTACATACAAGTTTTTCCTTTTCAATGCAAGTTGTAAATATCTTTTAACAGTTTTTACACTCACACTACCCAACTGAACTCCACTTGTTTATTAATTGTCCAGTGCAGGACAGTATAGCATGTACTTTTTGGGCTCTTCTTAGTTGAGGTGAAGTGAACACACAACCTTTCCTTTAAATATCTGGTCAATAGCCAGTTAATCACAGGGCTAACACAATAAAACATTGTGTAGAGCCACTGAAATTCACTTAAGCATGCATCAGTGTTTTGTTAAAATCCCCTTTACACCACAGTCCCATTATAGCCCTGTCTAAAGTCCTATAGTCCTCTATGAGCCTGGCCAGAGTCACTCCTCCACCCTCTCATCTTCTTCTGCTCCTCTAATAACTGCACTGTGTCACTTCTTCTTCTGCTCCTCTAATAATGACAGTTCTTCTGCTCCTCCTATATTAACAGCAGCTGTGTTTGCCCCAGTCCCTCCCTGTGCATTAGCCTGTACTCTAAAAGCTACCTTTAATGCTTACTCCTGCCTTTAATAATGCATTGTTCTGACCCAGCAGTGTCCTCTGTGTATCTGTCCCTATTGTCTCAGAGCCCAGACCCCATCATCTAACTCTAGACTTGTATTAGTTTGTCTGGACACGGTCTCCTCAGATGAACCCTCAACAGGCTTTAAGGGTTAATGTTCCTCTGTCGCACTTAGGGGTGATATATTATCACAATTTTAATAAGCCAATATCATGATTTTGATTAAATCACGTTTTAGTTCACAATATCAAAGAGAATAGTATCACAACAAGAAATCAGGGAGAATTACGGGGAGTGACAGAGTCATGATTCATCAAACTGTTGTGAGACACATTTAAAATCATGATGCAGGGACGAGCATCGTAAGCCCTGAATATGGGCAGCTAGTTAAACCACAGCCCAAGTGTATGTAATTTATAAAACCTTTCATCATAATACTTTTGTTCCTTCCTTATTAATATGAGGACTGGCGTCACAATAAAAACTATAAAGGACTCTGAGAGTTTAGACCTCTGCCAAGACAGTTCATTTAAATAAATCACTCCCAAAATGTAATCTACAAGTATCAAACAGACAAACAGATCGTCGAAAACTATTGAAAAGTGAAGAGTATGGGATAAATTAATAAATTAAGTGTTTCTGACCTGGTTCTTTTTGGTACTGTGAGTCAGTTTTCAGTAGCTCCAGGATATCACTGTCCACATCTGGACCAATCACAGGTCTGTCCTGGGACTCTGGATCAATGGGATCGCTTGTTGGAGGCTCTTCTCCAATCAGAACAGTCGGGGGAGGGACCAGTTTGATCTTCAGAGGTTTATGGCGCTTGGGTTTACCTTCACCTGAAAGAAAAGTTATATATTATTGAACCGAAGACAGACAAATCAATGGAAGATGTAGAGCTGGATAGTGGAAATTGTATCACTCGAGTAAAAGTAAAAAGGAGTACCAAAACAAATTTCTGTATAAGAAACTATCCAAGTCTTTTCACTTCTTACTTAGATAAGATTAAGAACTGGGTAAAAGTACTCTTGACTAGAGGATTGAAATGGTATTCAAGTTAAAAATACCTCCTGCCTCTGGGCTAATATATTGAAAAGACAGTGCATGTTTGCCTTCACTGGTTTGACAGCATCCCTATAGAGACGTACACAGTAGGTATTACAGTGAGGACACTCCCTGAGGACATGAATAAATCCATGTTTTAACCTGAATCAAACATTAGTGAATCTACACCTGCTTCACCTGTCATGACCTGTCCCATAGTACATTTAACATTTAACTTTAATACTGTATTTACTCCAGTCTACACTACAGAAAACACACTATAACTACGTATAGCCTAATGTCATATCAGAATTTCCTGTTTAAAATAGCCTGTAAGATGATTTTAGTATATAAATGCCTATAAATCACTTTACAAAAGGCTTCCAAAAAAGTTCACTATCTATGAACTGTAGTCCACTAATAGTGCACTCTATAATGATTTATAGTGAGAATGTCATAATCTTGATACATATAGTGTCAAC
>JAVQKG010042840.1:0-18566 GCA_036025885.1 Hypseleotris bucephala
AAAGGTGTAGTCCGTAATAAAAAGTTCAAAATAATTTTTAATGCCCTATCTAACCAACTGCAATGGTAGTCCTTTCCCTGGCATCAACAGCAATATAAAAGAACTAATAGTATTCGAGTTTTACTTATGTTTTAATCTTTTTTTTTTTTTAAACAATTGAATGAGTGACTGGGCACAAAGTAATGCACTAAGAAATGTTTAGCATCCACTGGCTTTAAATAAAGGAGTGTGTTTTTTTGTCTGTGACTTGAGTTCTTCGTTTGAATCCTTGATAATAAAACACAAATATGTCTGATGATTGTGTCTGAACTTTCCAGTCGTATATTATCACTCGACTGTTGCCACTGCTGCCCTCAGTACTTTTCCTGGCCTGAGTCCAGTTTAAACTACACACAGACCATTCAGAATGGCTGAAGTATGCACAGTGAAAGTAGATCACCTCTAATCTCTCATTTAAAAAAAGTTACATAAAGTCCTGTGAGCTATGGAGTATTATTTCAGATACCCTGGCTCACAACCAAGACGTTCCTAAATCTGGCAGGGATTGCAGTGCTTTTTTGTGTGTGTCCCCCTGGTGTGTAGAAAGTACAGAGGGTTCATTGTGTCTTTTGTGGTTAGGGAGGGGGAGTGTTACAAGCGCAAGAGTGCGTATGAACCAGAGCGCCCATACCTTTTTTGAAAAAAACTGTTAAAGTATGTTGTAAAGCAAAGATGAAAGTCTACCTCCCTCTCTCACCATCCATCTCCTCCTCCTCCTTCTATCAGTATTTTCTCTTTTTCTCTCGTCAGGCTTAATGCCTGCTTACAGCTCCATTTAGGTTGCATGCGTGAAAATTGGGTTGGGAATCTTGTGGGTTTTGTGTCCTTGGAGATAACCAATGTGTGGGAGGTGACAAAGGTAGTGTAAGCTGTTGAGTGTGTGTGTGTATGGTTGGATGTACGACTATAAGGGAGTCTGCTTTAAGTCAGCAATGGATCTATGAAAACTGCAGTGCATTTGTGAGTGTATCTGAGCCACTCAAACCCTCTTTGATATACTTGATGCCTGATCTGTTTCTCCCTGCTTTATTGTGCGCTCAAATTCTCAGTCAGCTTAAAAATACTGTTACATTGGTCATTACAGAAGTAGTAACATGTCAGATATATATAAAAACAAACAAATAAAACTTCAACTGCATCTTATGCTTAAGCAGTATCACCAGAACATCTTAGCAAATTCAAATCAGTTTAATGCTGTTAAATAAAGTTTTATGTATAGACAAGAACAGCACTAACAAGCTCAATGACTATCTGGTCCTCTATTGAAACAGCTTTTATTAGTTCTGGGTAAAAACGAAGCAACAGCCCATTCTCCTCTATCTCTATCCTGTTGAGCGAGTCACCGTTTGACTTTTTTAATAGTGGATATTCTCTTTTTCTGATCCCATCCCAACAATCCCATATCCCTGATTCACCATAAGTCTGTCTATAAGCCCATAGTAGCCGCTAAGAAGATCTGCAGCTGTCAACTCGACCTCGAGCTAATCATAATAATAGTGATAAGGCTGTACATCTGCGGAGCCGCTGCTGATTTGTGAATTAAGCTAAAGCAGTGTGTCCCAGGCTTATTGATCACGCACATTGATCAGTGGGTGTGTGGAAGTCAGTGCTACTTGCTGCTGGTGATTCTAAAGCACATCACTAAGTATTTCTCTCACATTAAACATATGTGCTTCTTTCCGTCTGACTTAAATCCGCTCAGTCTCATGAGGGAGCCAATCAGTGAGGCCGTCAGAAGTTTCACCACAAAGACCCAGAATGCATTACTTCACCAGAGGCTTCTTTCACAAAGCATCAGCCCGCAGTAGACTTCTCACAGGCCTCCACTCAACTTTTGTGTAACACTGGAACCAGGCGTGATAACTACTGCAAGCCAATAGTGTTAGTAATTGTTAAACTTATATATGGGACACAATATGACTGCATAAGTAAAAAATGATTATCGTAATATCCCTTGCCATATATGTATTCTGACACTGTTTAAAGCATTTATCAATTAGAGCTGGGAATACAAAATATAGACTATAATAGATTTCTTTATATTCATCCTAATTCGACTTTGTTTCCTTTAGTCTAGTAGTTACCAGAACCCCCTGCTGCAGAATATAATTTACATCAAAATATTACAGTAATATCAATATTGCAATAATTAACATAGTGCTACAACAAATGCTACATTGCGTTTTATTTTTATTTATGTATGAACTGCACTTTTTCAGAATTTTCTTACTGTAACAATGTCATAAAAGGGAAATAAAAAGGCAACTAACTATACTAACTATATCGCCCACAATTGACTCCTTGTCTCAGCCCCAAGCCTGAATAAACGAAGAGATTTGCGTCACAAAGGGCGTCATGCCAAAATACTACAATAGAGTGCAAATGAGAAGAGAGCATTGAGGAGCATTATTGTTTTATAGTAAGTAAAGCCGGACAGGAAAGTGAAGGGAAAGTGTAGAAGCTAGAGCAGTGATCGAGACAGAAGAATGATGAGGAGGGAGTGGGATAATTGCAGGAAAAGGGGATTATTAGTTCGTCACTATCTCCGTCTAGAGGCTCTCCAACCAAGGCCGTGGATAAGTGAAATCATATGGCCGCCTCATCACAGAATAGAGACAGAAAGTGTGGATGAAGGCTTGTGCTTTCAGTGGAGAGTTGTAAACATCCATTCTGTCCTCATTAAAACAAGCGGCTCATTTATTCTATAACCCATATGGTTATGTGCATGTGTGCATCCTAACTTCCTCTAATGCACATTCTTTTTTTGCCCATTTTCCATCCCTGCTTCTTTGTGTCGTTTGTTATTGAAGTGAAGTGCTTTTTGCTCCATATAGATTTGTGTCCCTGAAATAATTGGTGGTTCACGTATAATGGCCGCCAAAGCTGACAAGTCAAAAGAAAACCTCAATTTAACAGTACACCTGTTTGCATCTGCTCCGTGAGGACAGCCAAGTAATTGTGTCTTGTATTGAAAACTTGCCATTATACAGGAAAAATATTTTACTGAAGCAATTGTCAATAAACATACTGTTCACTTAAAAATATGGATAGAAAAGACACTCGTAAAACTAGTCAAATCAAAAAGAACAGATAGGGGCCTCTTGGCAACATTTCATCTGTAGTTGCTCACATCTTTCTGTCTTCTCATGCTAATTCCATACATGCTCATGGATGTTGAGATCAAGTTGGTGACACTAAAAAACAAAAACATAGTTACTAGAAGCCAAGGCAAGGAGGCTTATGTCAAAATTGCGACATTGTAAACAGCAAAGTAAAAATCCTGGATTCATGAAATTTAGATCCACAACAAAAACGAATTTCTTGCTAACTTTGAATTTTCTCCCACAAGATACAGTTTAGTTAATAAAACATTGCAACTTTGCTGTATTTCTTAACTCATTTTCACAAAGTATAGTTACATTCAACCAACAAACCTCTTGGTATACCATCTAAAGTCAAATTTTACTGTAATGTCTTATTGTAAGTATCTAGTCAAATCACATGCAATTAGGTCACACTGTATTATCATGATCATTGCACAAAGCCAGAATAGATAAAAAAAATTCTGCCTGTTAAGTATAATTTCTCCCAATGTAGATTCTTGTGAAGTTTTGGTCTTTTGACATCTGTAATACCTCTTTACTCACGCTGAAGGTCTTAAGTTGTTAATCACGGAGTCTAAGAAAAAACGCTAATGCACTTGTACGCTCAAAGCAGTCACTTAGCCGAGATATTTATTTTGCAGAGAAACATTACCTGTGAGAGACGCTTCAAAAACAAAGATAGTTGAAAAGGTAAGAGCGATGATGTGTTTGTTAGAGATAGCATGAGAAGTCTTTGAGGTAATGCAGAATGGTTGGACTGATACAGGGCTTTTAAGTTGTTAATCACTTAGGCAGGTTGACTTATGAAGTGTTTTCATTGAATGGAATAGCAACGAAAGTGCACCTACAAGGACAACGCTCAACATATTTATCAACCGCTTCCTTACTTAAACTTAGCACTGCATGTCTCTATAAAGCATGTTTTTGTCCAGCTGTTTTTTACTAATAATTTTATATGTAAATTATTGAATATGTAAAATTGGTCCCAAAATCCAATACATAACAATTGTTGATCTTTCCAAGGTTTTCTGAAGTGCTTTACAAGTGGTGGTAAGCTACCTTTAAAGCCACAGCTGCCCCGGGTCACACCAACAGCTTTACCAGGGCCTCTATACTAGAGATTGGCGACATGCCAATAAAATTTGAATTGTGATATGAAGTTATGACAATCTTCTAATCTGGAGCTAAGAATTATTTCTTGTGAAGATTCATTATGGTGTAAACTAGTGTATATGCAGGAAAACAACACATCTTATCAAAAACCCTGCTACATTCATTTTCTTTGGAGGTTTTCTCAAGGCCCACGCTCTTAGATTTGTCCCTATCTAACCTTTAACATTGCAGTATTTGTGGGTTTGGTAGTTTTGGGATCAGTCCGGTCGTGACAAATAAAAAGCCTTCAAATGAGTAAAATCCACCCAAAGCTGATAGCACAGGGATAGTAGAGGCTTATATGTGTTCCAATGAGATCAAGAGGGAGTTTGGGGTAAAAATGGTTGTGAAGTTAAGGAGGGATTGATCTATGCAGGAATTAATGTCAGATGTCAAAAACGACTTATGCCTAAACTCTTAAATAGAAATAACCTGTTTTAACCAGAAATTTTATCCATTATATAACAAGGTTTAGAATCTCTATAGCAGTGTTTCTCAAACATTTTTTCAAACCACTTTTGCATAAAGAAAGAATATGTGGTCCATCTAATCTTGCCAGATAGAGACTGATGGAAAATAGTGGGCTTGTGTAGCTTTGAACAAAAAGCCACTGTCACTATTTGGCTACTTTTGACTATCTTTTAATTTAGAACTTAATTGTGCTGAAAAACGTGCTTAGGAAGTCATGGGGTAAGTAAAGAAATAGTTAATTGAAATTAAAATCCACTTACTGTATATGGACAACACTGTTAAGGAAATGTTTGTACATTATTGGTTGTAGTGTAGAGGAAACTAGAAGGCGTACAAAGGCAATACATCAAATCCTGCTGCCCATGCCATGCCATGCCATCTTAGTAACCACAAAAGAAAAGCAAATTTTATATTCTTTCATTTTGCCTTTTTTCAGTCCTTCTCTGGTTCTCTCCGTGTTGCTCTGTGCTCTAGCTCCACTCTGTTTATTTTCTTGCCTTCCAACTTCCTTCACTCATCCATCTATCTTTGTTTCCACGCCTCACTCTGTCAATTAGCTCATGTAAACTTTTGCTCTCCCTTATTATTTTTCCAGAGAAAGTGCCTCTGCTTTTGATTAATCCCCCAGCCCCAGTGTAAATGCCCCAAAGCCCCGCTTTTGCTATAACCATCATACATTATTTCTATTGAGACTTTGTGAACTGTCTCTCTGCTGCTCAAAGCCTGGTTTGTTTGTGCTTCTCCATACTGTTTATACCGACAGTCCATAGATTCCTCCACACACAGGTGCTGCTATGGAGGAGTGGACGGCAGCCGCACCTGTCTGCCAGCTGTTGGGGGTCCCTCGGGGGGGGTTTGAGACGACTGACTGACAGGTGAGGGGGTCTGTACCTGAGAGCCACCACACAGCTGGACCAGATGCAAACAAGGGTGTCTGTCTGTCTGTGGGGCTGCTTAAAGTAGATTTTGAATAGGATTAATTGAAGGTTGAGATTTTTAAAGTATCAATGCAATTTTTATGGTGTGGTTTTCTTTTTTTATGCTACACCTTTTTGTTAGCTTTTCAAGAACATTTATGTGCACCTGGGCTATGTGACCAAGCAATTTACTTTGTTGGTTAATAAAAGTTGGAAAGAATAACGTACATTTATAAGGGCACATCGGAGCACACATCACACTAAAATTGCTGAACTATTTTGCTGTCTAAATCCACAGACCACACTCTATATTGTATCTTTCTGATAGCTCTTCCATCTTCCTCTGTCTCTTCCCTCAATGCCTCCTTCTTTTCCTTGATTCCTCTCTTTCTCTGGTTCCCTCCATCTCCCCTTTTCCACATAAAGCTGTTTTTCATAGAAGCCCATGCAGCCTGGAATAGCATTCCCCCGGGCACTGCAGGGTGAAACACTAGACTTTTCTGAGTCCCAGCCAAACAGATGCTGGCTCTTGGAGTCCCACCAGAAACAAGCCTTCGTGCTTTTCCTTCTTCTCTCCTTCTTCTACAATTCCACTTTTTCTCTCTCACTTGTTATTTTTTATCCTGTCATGATGTCTTTCTTTTAATGTCTTTGCACTTTCTCACAATCTTTGTTTGTGTCCCTCTTCTGTGTAAAGAGCAGCTTCTTAGTGTCCTAATCTCTTTAACTGGTGTCATCCAAGTAGTCTAGTGTCTGGCCTCAGGAGTCTTCTTCACATTGCTCCTCATGCTTTTTGCTCTCTGATATTAACTAGTTAAACCAATATATTTTAATGTCTTTTCTTCCAATCTCCAGCCTTTTCTTCCAAATCCTCCCTCGCCCCCTCGTTCCCTCGTCCCCGTATAGCTCCTACTTCTTTTTCCCTCTAGCCTGCCTGCTCAGTCTTTAAATTTGCTTGAACCCAGGGACCCCGTCTGTTACGTAAATGGGTTAAACACAGACACACATGTGCTCACACAGTGTATGCACACGCTCGAGCCTGGACCATAGTATAAACCTTCACTTCTCCACATGCTCACACACACACACACATGCCGCGCGCTATAGGGCCAAACTTGGCTTTGCAGGTTTTTGGCAGACTTTCAATTTTTCTCCCCGTCTCCACAATTGCTCGCTTGCTGATGTAGTGTTTACATGAGCTGCCAGTCACAACCAAATCAAAAGTGTACCCCTCTGAGCTCAGAACAGTTGGGGGCCAAGGAGGTACTTTATGCTCTGTGTGGATTTGTTAATGTTGATTTGGCCACAGACATTTTGGGGGTCTGCATGTAAACATTTATGTAAGGGTTACTGTGCGTAGAGTACTTACGGTAACCTTTTTTTTTTAGAAAAAATGCTGTGAACACACAGAAGACATTTCTATAACTGAGATTCAGTAAAATAGACAGGTACATTTTATTTTGTGTTGTTCAATTGTTTATTAACATGCTGCAAAATGGATGTTATTGCCTGCCAGTTTGACAGAGTACCCACAAGCTCAGTGTGAACTCTAGGCTACGTCCGACCTGTTTAAAGTTATGTAACGTGTTGTGGTGGCTGCGGCAGGCATTACGTCACTAGTCCGATTAAATAGGATCTGGTTTACCTCCCACCACCACACACACATGCTGTACACTAACTCATTTAATGATTGTTCACTTCAAATCACATACAGAAACACTTGTATCACGACTGTTCACTATGACATGGTTTATTTTGTTCTTCTGTAAATAGAGGCCATGTGCCAAGGGATAAACTATAGTGTCATAGTCTGCACAGCACATAGGGTCAGTGTTATTGTTGTGTGACTGCTTTTAAACCGAGGTGAAGGTTGGGTTATTGTGCTAAAATGGTGATTTCCATTTTGTAAAGAACAAGCGAGATGTACTTGTGGAAGATGTGACTCTTATGTGAAACGTTTTCTCATTTACATTTTGTATCATTATTAGATGACTTAAATTGACCACATTGTGCAGACAGATTTCAGAGTCACAAGTCAAGACAAATATCTATCAACATTAGATATTGACTGAAAAGCCATCAACGCATGTAGATGTGCCTGACATTTGTCTCACAAACTCACATTTATTTGTCTCCCCAACTTGATGGTGATCTACCTTTGTCCAAGTTGTGTAGCTCTGTCCTTGTAAGGTTTGTAATTATTGTAATTTTTTGGATCACCTTCAAGTCCTTCAATATTAATTACATCTATAATTTACTAAAATACACTAAAATATCAAATTCTGTTAATGTTTTCTTAAAACACGGTATAGTTATTTCCTTTGAAGCTACAATAACAGATCTCATCTGATACAGCTGATTGACACAAGGTCCATCACTATACATAGTAACTGTTGGGTTGAGCTCAGGCTAGCTGTCGCGCCTGGCTCCAGCTCCCTCACATGACCTCACTGTTTGCCTTTTACTGCTCTCCCAGTGTGGCCTGCACAATGCACAAAGAGAGCAACAGGCTAAGGGGACACTTTGTCACATTTGTCGGACCAAAATTGTTGCTGTTTTGCATCATAAACTAATTCTACTGGTCTTGGTCTTCACTCATGTCTCATGTTTTCATTGGCTCGTAGAGTATATTTTTATGGTTCTGATTGGATAGTACACGTCCACACCTCTCTGTACACATACATGCATGCTCTAACCTAGTGTTTGCTGTGCTTCCTGTGTTGAGCTGTCTGGCTGGCACTGACTTCAAACTCCTCTGCCAAAGGGTCGAAGGTGACCACGACTTGGCAGCACCAGTCGCATGTCCTTCCGCTCTTTTGCGGCTGTGTGTGTGTTTGTGGATGTCTGTGTGTGCATGTTTTAATGCGGTGTGTGCATGTTTATATGGGATGGATGTGTGTGTGTGTATGTATGTGTGAAGTTGTCAGTGACACAGTGTAACCTCTTTGATCATGCACTGCCTCCTGCTGTTTGTCCATACAGCAAAATGTCCACATCTTTCCACACATACATACTGCTCTGATTTCTGTTGCATGTATTATCCTCATCACTTTATGCCCTGCTCACAACCATCTTGTACATTTCCAATCACTTGACAGAATAGCTCACTACCACGGCACTACGCAGTGAGACACACTATCCTACTTTGTAGTTTATGTTGTGTGTGTGTATGGCCCAACGGGGAGCTGCAGTGTCCAACATAGTGTTTGTAAGTGTATTGTGAAGCACAATAACCTCAATAACACAAAAACAATAAGCACCACTTCAGTTAATAAATATTGTGTATGTGTTTACATATTATTGGAGTAATACTTATTGCACTGCAAAATGAATTACTAAATTAATTTGATATCAAACTTTGTATCTTGGTCTCCCAGTGGAATGCTCATTATTTTGATATGCACTAAAATGACCCTCTTATGCTACATAATTTCTCAGGAGCACAGACTTAAGAATTTCTCTCTAATTGGATCTCTTACGTTACAGTGCTGTGCATCCATTTCCTGGATGTATTCATGTATTGTTATGTTCATAAAGTGGCACATTTGGTCTAAATTTTCATTGAAGTGTTCCTCCGGAGGAAAAGACTTGGCTGCTAGAAGAATGTTTGTTATCACTGTTATCTCAGCGGTGCTTTTGGAGGAGTTGGCAACCTTGCTCAATATCACTTTGGTGCTGTGTATGTGTATACACGGACTGATTGTGTGCATGTGTGTTGAGGATGTTTTTCAGTCTTATCACTGTGTCCTTGGCTAAGCAAGTGCGCTAGCCTTCTATTAGTGTAAATGTACTTTCTTTTATGTGTCTTGTAGGGAAACGCAGAGTCTGTGAATGTGAAGAACAATTAGAGGAAAAACCATATAATTTGAGAACAGATGGACACAGAGACGGATAGAAAATGTTGATAAGTTTAAATTAGCTACATTTGTACAGTAGGAAGTAGTTTGAAAGATAGTGTTTAGCTGAACAGAGGCTAAGGCTTACCTTAAAGCACCCCTCTGCTGGCCAGACAGGAAGTGAATGAACAGTCTGAGCACAAAGAGCCACACTGTATCTGGGCCAGCAGGAAGAGAGGCTGAGGCAGTGGTCTCAGTACAGGCCCCACTAAAGTTCTGTACTGTACAACATCACTTACTGATGTTTATTTAAGCAGCATACATCTATTACAGTATTACTATGTCCTTAAATTCCTTTAAATGTTCTCGATTTCCTACATTTCTAATATTGACTATAAAAAACATTTGATATTTTCTTTGATTTGAAAACCTCTCTGAACCTGACAGTGTCTGTATGTGTTGGATCATGTTATCTCAGGGCCAAAAGCTGAAGGGATAAGCACCTATTCAGATCACAATAATATTTACAGCTCCTCATTTCACTTTGATTTTATTCACATCACATCACTCTGTCTTTTCATGTCTTTGTGTTTTTCTCTTGGTCCATGAATTGCTTCTCTCTGTGCCTCAAGAATGAAGACTGAGCTGGAGGAGACGCTTGGCCCAAGGCCTTGTTGCTTTATTTGCATTTCACCATGCTCTGTATGTGCCAGGAAATTGCCACCTGGTGGTGAAAGCCCCTTACTGCGTCTCTTTGCTCAGAGTGTGTGTGTTTGTCTTTGATGTATGTGTCTTTAGGAGTTGCAGAAGCAGCAGTGACTGAGTGCCCCCAGGCCCCCCTCACCCTCCTTCCTTTGCCCTCCCTGTGTTCCCTTTCTCCTTCCCTTTCCGGCCTTTGTGCACTTGTATTTATTTGGGCTGAAGCAGGGCTGTGCAGAGACACTGGCCCTTAACACGCTGGCCCCCCACCCCAGTTGACTCCTTTAAGCTGAGTGGAGATGAAGGTTGACAGGATAATAATGCTGATGTCAACACCACTTACAGGACAGTTATATCAGTATCAGCTCTGCAGGGGGACCTTCACACTCTGTTAGGCTGGGTCCTGAACTGTGCTGGGGCTCAGCCTCCTAAACACACAGTGTCTTCAGCTAATCAAGCATCAGAGATTCACAGGAAATATGTGTGATCATTATAGGATATAAAATGCAAAGGTTTTTAAACACCACATTCTTGATTTTTACATACATCATATTTAAATTAAATGTATAATATATTCTCTCTATATACAGTAAATGTATATATATATTAACTCAGGGTAGATACATCTACAAATCTATGAGTCCATGAATTATTTACATATGACTATTTTGTTATGTACTGGATTGCTTTTTAACCTTTTTATGAGTCACTGTTGATGAGATTGAGAAAACTTGTAGTCACAGTTGTAAGTTTTATGATCACTCCTTTGGGGTCCAGCTGCTCTCAGTTTTTTTTTATCCAAGCAGCACTAAAGCAACAGTCAAATAAATCCTTGGCCTTTATGACAGATACAGTAACACTGACGGTCACACACCTCTTTCCCCTCTCTTCTGTAAAGCTCTCCCTGCTCCCTCCTCTTGCCTCTTCTCTCTCCACATCCCTCTCTCCTGGGTCTTCTCGCTGCGGTGTGGTGCTGTTGGCAAAGCGTGGGCGCAGGCGGCACACAGACGGGAGCACAGATGGGCAGCAAGCTGCGCAGGGCGGCTAGGCACACCTGCTCCATGCACACAAACACACACACTCAGGCGATGCCACCTCACACAGCCGGGCTGCCTGGCACTGTGGCACTATGGCACAGCGATAGAGGGACGCAAACACAAATACACACAGGCAGACTTATACATGCATGCATTTGAACAGCAAATATACAGGAATCACATATGTTTGTATACTCACAGATTTACCCAGAATGCCAGGACATTATAGTATAATCTAATTTTACCACATTGTATACAATCAAATCTTATCAAAGTAAGCAAGTTCAGCTTCAAGCGGATTAAAAAAATAAAAGGGTCATGTTCACACTTCTGGCTAACAACTTGTGAACAAAAGCAGTAACACATACACATTATACACCAGTAAATAAAAGACTTCTTATATCTGAAATATTCCACCTTTTAACACAGACTAAAAATATATTAAATAAATAATATATATATATTTAAATCCAAATAATAATGAAATAACATCCAATAAAAGAGCTGAGTGAACATCTGTGTGGGATAGTCAGGGGGATTAGGAGGGTTTGGAACATTTTAAGCGCATTAAGGATTAAAAAAAGGTCAGAATGTTTAGCTACATACCGATAAACCTCTTAAGCGAAACCCAATTGGGAGGCTGTACGGCGTTATCCTGTGTTTTGGGGAGGAGAAGAGAGCAGAGGGGTAGCAGCAGGAGGAGGGGGGACCACAGTTGACATTTGTTCCAACAAGGAGTCGCTGGGAACCGACAGTCTGTGAGTGTGATGTTGTATCATAAAGACACACACAACGGCTGCAGTTTTAATAATGTTTGACCTTTTTACACAACTTTAACTCATTCTCAAGACAATTATAATCTGAACATATTGGATTTTGCCTGCTTGCACCATGGCATCATTCTGTGACAGACTGTTGACACGAAAGAGCATGCAGGAAATGATATGCTTTATTTGAAAAACAGCACAGAAAGCCATAATTACACTAAGCTTTATATTTACAGTAGGTAAAGTTAGGATCTGCCATCTACCAGGTCTAAACCAAGAGAAAAAACTATTCTCAAATACATGACTTATGAAGGTCTTCTGTTCTTAGATATTTTGTTTTGGGTATTGTTGGGTCTAATTATACAAAGTTAGGAAAGACATTTTTATGCCTTTAGTCTTTGCATTAGTATTAGTGGATATGGGGTAATGGTCGATCAATAAAGCCCAAATACCGGCAACTGAAAAAGCCAGACTGGTGCATCTCCAAGTGGTACCTGTACCACAGTTTGAAAACAACAACAAAAAATAAAATCTTGCTTTGAATATGTTTAAGAATTTAGTTTATTAATTTGTCCAATGAAGCAGTCCAAATACCCAAGCACATTTTTAATGCAATTTGTTCAGAAATGTGTATATTTATACATGGTATACATGGGTCTGCTTGCCAAAAGTAGCTGCCCATTTTGGGGTTAGTCAGAGTTGCTGGTTGGAGGTGGAGGGCATCCGGGGGTTGCTGTAGGGAGGGCTTTAGGGGACTGCACTTACAAGATAAGAGCTAGATGTGTGGTTCAGAGGCAATACTGGGGAGCAAGAGAGGGGGCTACAGCTGGCAAGGACCTGATAACCAGCAAGCAAACCTCTATATTCTGTACCTCTCCCCTGTCCATCCCAATTCTTTTTGCAGAAAGCTATACACTTGCACTGATTTCTAAATACTCATAGTATGTAGTGCATTGAAACTGAGCATGAGGCTAAATAAAGCATCCTAAATAACTCATAGCTTTCTTGTTGTCATCTTCCACTGTGTAAATTGTGAATGTTAGCAAAACACACTCAATTGTGTCGAGTTTGACATTTGATGTGCTTAGTGTCATGTTCCTGACAACTATAAATGTCCCATTGCTTTTCATATCTGCCTCAGGGTCCCTGCGCCACAACAAGTTTTCCTCAGTTTTTGTTCTGGTTGGTTTACATGTCAGGAGCAAAACATTCAGGTCACACCAGGTCAGCCTTAGGAAGATTAAGAGTAGTGAGGGCAAATGAGAATGTGTGCCAGGGTTTAACTGTGCAGTGTTTAAATACCTCATTAGCCTAAGAATATACTATGCTATGGAAACATGATCAAATTGAATGGAGTGTTTACATGAATATTACCAAAATACAAATTTAACATGAGCCTTGATACACCATGAAATAACAACAAAGAGCCTTGGGTTGAAATAGTACAAAAGGTCCAGTAAAAAGTCCAGTGAAGGCAGGTTGTTTTCTCAGCAGCTCCGATTGGCCATCCTAAATGTTTACTCTGACTGTTTGTGCATGCGAGTGTGCATAAGTCTGTCTGGGTGCATGCATGATGGGGTGTAGCCTCGTATGTTTGGAGTGAGTACCGTCAGTTAACTGGAATGCAACGCTACAGCCAACGCTAAGATGGCTGCCAAGCTCTAAGATGGCTGCCAGGATTACACCCGGCGAGTGAGAGACAGAAAAGAGCGAGACTTTAGAAGCATTAGAAGAGAGGAAAACCAAGCTCTTGTACATTTGAGTCTCTTTTTCATTCTCTCTGTCTCGAGACTCTCACTGGATAAGCATTTCTTCAGAGGCAGAGAGACAGGTCTGTTATTGTTTCTGCTCGGTAATCTGTGGCTGCAAGGCAGTCGCTGCTGGCATTGGTCTGAGTGCTCTGTTATCACCTACAGCTCCTTTAGCACCTCCTTTAGCTACTTTGCCAGTTAGCTTCTGTCAGAATACACAGTAGCTGCAACCCAAACAAGTTTTAAATACACCTCTTTCACAACAACTGGTATGTTTGTCTTTAAAGTTTAGAACATTTAGACCATGTAACCTGGTGAGTCCCTAAGGTTTGTGAAATTAGTTTGAAATTCCTGTGAGCACCTAGGTTTGGACTGTCATCTGTAACTGAGGCCTGTTTGTGTGTTCAAGTTTATTTTGTGTGTCCATGCTGGGATTACATCATGTAATAAAGTATGAAACAAAAATTTACAAGAGGAAACAGATTGTGGAAGAGTGTTGTGTGGGTGTGTGTTCATATGTGTGTAGATGTGTAAGGTGCTCTGTTTACAAGGACTAAATCCCTACCAGCAAGAAGGTATTAAATAGGATTAGGATGAGGAATATGATTGCGTGGTTAGATACTAAATGGCATAGCAGCACTCTGTAAATCAAGACACCTTAAGTCAGGAAGGACAGAGGGAAATGGGAGAAAAGATGCCTAGATACATTCTGTTCTACAAAAATGTGTGAATTCACAAGATGTATACCATACATCGGCACATACTGCAAGTGTCTCCTATACCCACTCACACCTCAAATATCACACTCTTGGCAACATCCAGACACTGACATTGTACACTAACCACTTTGTTTTTTCATAACTTGGTTTTAGCTCACACTTCTCTTTCTGTCTTTTCTTTTGTACAGAATCTGGACAATCAGACAGCTCCAGTCAACAGGGAGACACAGACATCAAACCGCCACCCAATGGTAAGCACTCACACAGCCATGTCCAAACACTGTCAAATCACCATGCTAGAATTGATTCCATCATGCTTATCAGCCCTAACATATTCCAATTATAGATCCAATTAGCAAACACACTCTCACAGATGTTGATCCACAAACATAGTTGCAGATGGCCGACCTCTCAAAGGGATGTGATTTTCAGGCTTTCATCCATTTTTCATTTAATTGCGGTGCTATGAAAATCTAATGTGATTGTTTACTGCATTAGTTTGGGGTGTTTTGATGATCTTTTTTTCTGTACAGGGCACCTGAGTTTCCAGGATTGTTTTGTCACCTCAGGAGTGTGGAATGTGGCAGAGCTTGTCAGAGTGTCACAAAGTAAGTCAGATACACACAATATAATCTTTTATTGACATAAAATGGTTTGGTATTACAGTTGTAATTGTGCTGCTTCTTACAGCTCCTGTAGCGACAGCATCAGGTCCTAACTTCTCCCTGGCCGATCTAGACAGCAGTCCCAGCTACTACAACATCAACCAAGTGGCTCTGGGCCGCCGCTCCCTCACCTCACCTCCCTCTACCAGGTATATCATCAAATTCACTAGACCACATAGGAACAACAGTTACTCTTTCTGCATGTGTTTGTCTTTCAGAAAATATCCCAAAACAAAAACATTAGTGTTGTTTTGCTCTTAAGTCACCATGTGGCACTAGCCGTGCTATCCAAATGTGATTCTCTGTGAAGCCAAGGGCATACTAGAGGAAAGTGTGAAATCACAGTAATATCTGCCAACACTGTATTGGTTCTTATTGCAAGAATGAGTTTACTGGCAAAGAATGTTATTTCACTAAGGTTTGTTACTATGAATGGCATCTGGTACTAAAGTTCATCCCAGACTTGGAAACCATCCTACACTTGTACATGTTTGTGTCTTCCTCTTAGCTGATGTCCTTATTTATAAATGTGAATTGGCTCTTTTCAATTTTTTCTCTTTCATAACCTTTCTCTCTTTCTTCATTTCTGTCACGTGCTGTCGCTGTAGGTCTGAGGTGGAATTGTACGCAAATCTTCCGCGGAGGTAGTTATAAACACAAAGACACAAACAACATTTTGCAGCCAGAGCTTATTTCGGCTAGCCTCCTTTTCTCACTTTCTAATTTCTACTTCCATGTTTATTTGTACTTTTAATTGTCTACGTGTTTTCATAATTAAATACTATTCAAGTAATCAAAATCATTTATACATCTTTTTTATTCTGCTTTTTTTGGCATCAGCTCCACCAAGAGAAAGTCTTTAGACGATAGTGAGCTTGAAAGTCCTACCGACGATGTATTCTACCCTGGACGCTCACCTGCCGCGAGCTCCTCCCAGTCTAGTGCGTGGCCCAATGACATGGATGCAGGTACCTTTGTGTACATCACTACACCGTCCCATCCACATGCTTGTCTATGAGTTCTAATTTACCACCAAACTAATACCTCGCTCTGCGCTCTTTCCTCACTATTCACTTAAGCTATAACTAAAGCTATGCCCAGAGACGTGCACTTACCTTTGCACATCACACTCACACACTCACACATTCAGACAAAATCAGTTATTGTCCTCAATAAAAATTATATTTAATACTCACCATTTTACTAGTGGGTGACCCAGTTGCTGAAATCCATTAGATTATTAGCAATTACAGCGTTTTCTATTTATAAATTCTGTTCATATTGAAGCCCAAGACAACTACTATATTTAAATCTTTTTACCCCCCCAACACACACACACACACACACAAATCATATATTGTGTTTTCACTCTGAATATTAGGAATTCACACTTGTCCAGTTTATTTAGTGATTTCAAAGCAGCACCACCATCACCACACAAACTTACTTATCTCACTTTCAGTCTGTTTCAAACTACCTCACCCCTTTACCCTGTCTCATTGTTAACAATACCCTTCTTCACTTTCAGTGCAGCACCATTTGGCCAGTGTGCAGGAGAGGAAGATAAAACATGAAAATGATGGCGTGCAGTTTCCTTACCATGGTTAGAAAATTGATTACACTCATATACTGTATATTAATATTTATCAGTCATGTAGTACAGTCACTGTGTATATATGTATGTATGGTTATAATTTAAATATATACAGTGCTGTGCAAATGTTCAGGCTGTTTTCATCAAAATGCAAAGAGAGCATTGAGAAGAAACATTTTCATCAATATTTGTCAGCTGCCAACATCTTTCTGTCCCATGGAGATGCAGTGTTGTTTGTAAACATAAACGAGTCAAGGATTCTTACTCACTGGAAGCCACTGCAATGTACATCTGTCACAATGGTAAAAATCCTAGATCCATACATTGATCCAAATCCATAAAATGCCATATCATATTAGATTTTGTGATACAGCACAAATTAACACTAAAGATTATCCTTCTGAAGGCTTTGCTACTTTACTGCATTTGTAACAAATCCTTTAATAATTTACACAGTACTGTATACATTCAAAATTATTTCTGGTTTGATGCAGATTTACTGTATGTGTCTGATTGGAAACTACTGAGCATCAATAGCGGACTACATTTAGCGATTACAACAAGTCATCAGACTGCGGATGATTCTTTTACTGGTGTAGATTTTATAGTATCTTTCAAGTCCTAGTTAAAACCAGTGCACATCAAGAAGCTGTCAGCTGTCAAGATTTCTAAGCTATTATCACTGCAATCATTTCCAGCATTACTTTAACAGGCAGATGTCACCAAGCTAACACTGACAACACCAGCAGGCATACTCACATGCTGTTCCCATTCTCACACACAAGCCTTACAGTGAGTCACTTAGACAGGCCCTGACCTATTCATAAATTCATACATAGATCCACTGTACATTCTCCAACACCATGACAGCCCCCTGATATGCAGACGTTCACACATTGAAACACACATGCTTATCACGCTCCCCGCCCACTGCAGGTGTTTAGGTGCTTGCCCCGTTTCCACTCCGCCCTGGCTTCAAATTCCCTCATTAAGATGCTCACCGTCTGTGGATCAAAGGTGTAAAAACCCTCCCGCTCCAACCTATCCATTCCTTACCTCTCCGCCCCTCTGTCTCCCTTCTGTCTAATTGAAAACATGTAAAGCGGGACGGACCCTGGGGAGGGACCAAGGCATGTCAGTGCTGAGAGATACCGAAGCAAGTATGGGAATTGGAAAGGTGGGAGGTAAAGTAGAGAAGAGGCCTAAGTAGGAGCCCGTTGTGTACACTCAGAACGAGGGCTAATGAAAGAAGGGTTAGTTGTCTTTTCATGCCGACAGTCTCAGCGGCTGCTCTCCTGCTCCACTTAGCTGTAAATGTAATTAAGAGGCTGCTCATCAGTGTCCCAGGACCCACACCACAGCTTCCATCTCCCATTGGTCGCCTTACTTTTGCCTTCCTTCCTGGTTCTCCCTTTTTGGTCTGTTTGCGCTAAAAGAAATTTGGCTGTTGTAAATTAATAATATACAGTACAAGTGAAATAATATGATTTTCAATTACTTTGATTACATGTTGTGACAGTTTACACTGGATTCAAAACATCAATGTGAATATGAAAGATCAATAAATCCTTGAATATTACAAGATAGTGCTATGAATGTTTCCAAAATCTCTACTGTAACAGGCTAGTTGAGTTATTTTGTTCAAGATGGCCATTTGCAGTGTAAATTTTTTATTCATTTTTATAGCAACTTGGCAACTCCGGGACTACGGATGAAAATTAGCACCGTGCTAAATCCGGCATGTTTACGTCAAGTTGTGTGACTCTATACAATTGTACGTTCATTAATGTGCACTGTCCCGTCCAAATAAATAAA
>JAVQKG010042907.1:0-14473 GCA_036025885.1 Hypseleotris bucephala
TTATTTTATAGTAAAATAGAGCTATAACCACTTCCTTAATGAGATAAGAAACTATCGCTTTCATGGCTGATTTAGGAGGAGATCTTGAGCCAGCAGGTTATTAGCTGATCTTAGCATAAAGATGAAAAAGCTGGGGAAACTGTTTTTTTTATATTTGAAGTCTTTAATTAAAATAACTTTGGAACTACTATGCAATACCACATGATTCATAATAGTGTAGAAGATTGTTTTTGTGAGCTAGAATAACCTTATTTATTAACTTGTTCTACCTGGAGTTATCAGAGAAAAGTGGGAAAAACAATATACTATTTGGAGCATGGTGCAAACTTCATATCCAACTTTTTTACACTACAAACAAAGCTGTCACAGATCTATCAGGTGCTTCACAGGAAATGACTGTCATCTCCTGTTTGCAACATGTCACTTTGTGAAAACACTAGGAGCGACTATGGAGAGGAAAACTATCTTTAATGGGAAGATCACAAACCTGTGTAGACCCTAGCTCAAGCAAAATAAAGATCAAACTAAAAGTAACCACACATCCCAGATGTCCACCAAGGCATTGATCCTATCTTGCAACGGTAAAGGTATAGTATCCAGAGCTCAATTCAAACAGGCAGTCTTCCCGTTCAGGGGTAATTGCTTGGTAAATCAACTGAAGAAAAAACATTAGTAACTCACATTAAAAAATAATTCATAACAGCTAATAAATATTTGCTGGTTTTGCTGACCCTTTTTGTTGGAGTTAATAGCTTTAGTCCCATTTCGCAATGCACATACTTACATCTGGCTCCAGTCACAAAATATCAATATTGTTTACACAACCTAAAAACTATAATTATATCTAAATCAAGCAATCAATCAATACATTCATCGAAGCAATTATCATTTCTCATCCTACTCTCCTACAACTGTGTCATTACAAGTAACAACACAATACAAGTCTCTGGTACTGATTGTTCCAAATGTGTATCAATGAACAGTAGAGGCATGGCATTTATTATATAGCCCAAAAAACAACATAATAAGAAAAAAAGTAACAATGCTCAACAGTGCCTGCGTGCTTTTTGTACTTTAGGCGTACACTATAGGTCTAAGACATTGAGACAGTGTGCTGTCTTTATGCATTTGTGGAAGTATAAAGAGGCTTGAGAAAGAGTTTGTCCTCGAAAATAAGAGAAGAACACTGGCAGCCTGTGGCCAGTGAAGCGATTCATGAACCTATCAATTGGCTGCGTGCATGTGGACCTGTGCACTCGCATGCACTCATAAAGGAGCCTCCAGGTCTTTATGAGCATGTTTAAGCTGTCCGTCCAAGATAGGCTTTCATTACCGGCTAAATGAACCAAACAAACTGATACCAATCAAGTTCAGACCTCAGCCCTGGGAATGTCAATGTGGAAAAAGCAGAGCCTACGCCAAGGTCCAGGCTGGTAATAATATCCCTATGAGACTCTGCACAAGGCGGAAGATATTTATTAGGCAGCAAATGGTAAAATGGACAACACCTGCTGAATATAACAGAAGGAATCTCCAAGGCAGTTTTTCTTGTAACACTCATGTGTTCATTATCAGCCTATTGGCAATGTCACAGATTTCACCAATGTCCAGTTCTACAATGAACAGGATTTCATGGCATAAAATGTAGCGTGATGTAAGGCCAGACACTAAACTTCTCACTATATCATTTATCTCATGTATATTATTTATTAACTTTGCATAGCGTTTCCATTTTTGATACTGGATACTGAGTATAATTATTACCACACCTACATTGCCACCACATTAATTTATATGCTTTATTTTCATTTTCACTTGAAGAGAAGAGAGAAGATATGAGAGAATGAGATGTGTCAGTATCTCTTTTGACTCTATAATTTTGTTAAACGTTACAATGAAGTATACTAGAACCCTCATCAACTACAGAGAGTTGAGCTAACTAATGGCACTTTTGAGTTTCAAATGTAAATGGAAAGTGGCTCTAATTGCACAAATCCAGAAGAAAAAAGTTATGGTATTGGGATTTCTTCAATGATTTTTATATACTCTAAATTTAGGTGTCCATGGTAAATGAGTGTGGAGTCTGTATGTCCTCTTAGTGTTATTGTGAATGGCCCTGCAAACAACTGTCCATTGTCCAGGGGGTACTGCTAAGGCTCATAGATCAGGCTTCAGTCAACATAACTAAGTAAAGGAATTAAATGGCTGAGATTGAGACACCTTTAACATTATATCAGAAAATATTAAAACATGTCATAGCTATAACAATTTTATCTCTAGGACTCTATCCTGAGATACACCCCATTTGCCATTGTGGTGAATAGGAAACAGAACAAAACAAGTCGTAAAAATTTTCTATTGAATGCAATCTGCGGCCCATGGTAAATAGTCACTTTTTATTTATAGGGTAGGGTAGGTGAGTTGAGGTGAGGTGCTACGAGGTCAGAATACAGGGAGCCAATCAAAAGCCAGTCCCCAGCACAGGTCAAAGGTCACAGCGGCTCTGTTCTCATGACTTGCAGCCTCTCTGAACTTTCATTTTGCCGACAGCAGACATGTCAGACAGGAAGTGGGCGACTGTAATTTCCTGAGAGATATGACCTTTGCTTTAGCAGCTAGTGGATCACATCTGCCAGCGTAATTGTCTTGTCAGAAATAAACAACTGGCTCCATCCACATTTCAGAGATTTTTTATTTTTTTTTGCTTTTTCAATAGTTAACAAACTGTCATTTTCAATCCAGTAGAGTCACTATTATAACTCATGCCACAAGCTCTCAGGGTTTCTAGTCTACTGTAAGTCCAAGTCAACAATGGTCCAAGTTCTTATTTTAGTAAACTTGTGGACTACACCTTTGTGTCAGTCCTAGTTAGGGTCGAGACATAGTGAATATATTGAAGACAGTGTAATACTATAAATATTAAGTTAAGTTATTCATTTCAAACAACAGAACATATTTGTGTCTTTAATTGAACTTAAATGTAGCAGATCATTGTCCACATTAAAGTGACTGCTCTTACGCCCAAATTGATGCCCAACTCAAAGATCCACAAATGTCAGTCAAAGTGTTCAGTTCAAATATAAAGTCAAAGTAAAGTCAAAAGTTCAGAAAGAAGGGATGAGAAATCCAAATTTAAAAATCAAATGTCTTTCTATTATTTAATTTGCCTCACATGCTTTCACAGCAGAAAATTACATTCCCTATTGGTCTATGTACATTTGTCAGGACAATAGAAAATGAATAAACAAATTGGAGTGGAAGCATTGTGGAATGCTTTTGTGAAGAACTAATTACTGTAATCAGCTGCAATGGGATGTCTGATCAACATACACCACTGATGAGACAGTTGACTGCACTGGTGGCTCACTCATGGATAGGCTATACTATAATTAGTCCGTAAACATAAACAGTATATGTTTTGTTTTAGCTACAGATACATATGTTTCAATTTCAATTTAAAAAAAAATCTAATAAAACACGATTTCCTTAATGATATGCCATAAATATAGGACAATGCTCCCCAAGGCCTGTCAGAGCTGGTGTTTGACCATCCTTCAACTCCCAGTTTTACCCCATGAACATATGTAAATGTCTAAACAGGATATAATATGACTGCCTATTTACTTAATGCACACATGGCCACAAAACATTTAGCCTTCGCCCTATAATGATTCAGGTCAAAACGCTTTGACTGCCAGCTCTCAATCAATGGCGATAAGAGTGTTTATTTGTTGTGTGCTTGCCTTCTGTGGGGATTGTGAAGACTTCCTTGGGGATGTAGAGCTTGTCCTCTGCATTTCTGGCCCAGTCTTTCATCCCTCTGCGGCCCTTCATGGGGAAGTTAATATCGCTGGAAACTGCTGACACTGGCTCTCTCTGAATGGTTATCACTGGCACAACAGGAGATAGAGCAAATGCTTGAAACTGACTGCAGTGTATGAAACAATAACAGAGGATATCAATGAAAAACAGACCAAGAAAGGCCTTCATCTAATGATACAAGGATGCATGCAGTGAATCAAAAATCATGTTTATATTAGCATATTCTAAAAAAAAAAACATATGCGCAGTACTATTCATTATACTAGTATTAAAAAGATGCATAACTTACTGAGGTTGTTAGTAACCACTAGGAAACTCTGAAAAGGCTTCTGGGCTTCTCCAATAAGGTGAATGAAATCTTCTAATATTCTCATAAGTAATGCAGCACCAGGGGCAACCTGTGTGTCAAAAATAATGGTAGAAAGAAGCCTCTCGCTCAACATGAAAGTAGCCAAGTAACACTGTACAAGATACAGTAACACATTGTAATACTTTTATACAGTGACGCCCCTTGAGCATTAATTGTGTTCTAGAGCAGTAAATTGTGCCCATAATATCATATGCTCGTGTGTACAGATGGTGAGTAAACAACAACCCTCAACCCAAGGGCATTGGACTGGAATGGAAATAGGCTAATACACAAACACTGTTATCTTAAATAATGGACAGCCACTGTGGGTGTTTTATTACTTTAATAGTAGGTGACACACATAAACCTATCACATTTTGTAGGCCAAGGGGACAGTTAGTGTAAAACTATTGCAATAATGTTTGGGGTGTCCGTGTAAAAAGTTATGGAACCAATTTATTTACAAATCCCTGTTAACTGATAAGTCAAGTTGGAGCACATAACAAAAATGCACCATTATGAAATTAAATTTAATAAAGATATAAGACCAAAAAAAAGTTACCTGGTGTGCATCCTCCCACTTCTCCAGATTTTCCATGTCCAACATATGACTAACTATCAGGAAGAATTTCTAGGAAGGGCAAAGAAATAGAATTAGATGAATAATTAATGTCTAACCCCCCTGTAAGGATGCCACATACCTGCACGTCGTCGGGAGCTGGGATGTATGTTGCTCTTTTGAAGGTGTCCGTCACATTTCGTAGGATCTCCGTGGAAAAGAGAAGGTCGCCACTGTAGTAGCTCCTCCTCTGCAAGAGCTCCAGGAGACTCCGTACGATCTGAGACATGCCCTCCCCAGCCAGGGTCCTCTGACCCTTCGCGAGATGCTCTCGTAACTGCAAGCAGGAAGGAAATAATTACTATTAGGAAACACACATTTTTAAACAGTAAAAATTTGTTATGTTTTGATCAACTTTAGAACGACAATTGACTGCTGTGTAAGTGACAGCTTGTCACCAAGCCAGTGGTTTTAAGGGTGTATTTGTAAGAACAAAAGTTATGTCAACTAAGTTTGATACTATTTTACATGCCATTATTCATCATTACAAACATTTAGGACAGTGTTTCTGTTCACTTGCCATATTCCAGCTTGCTAGTTTGTGCCAGCTCTGGATTAGGCAACATGTTAGTTGGACTACCTGGAATACATGTGTACTTTTCTCAAAAATACCACAGAAAGTGTGTAGCACCTTCCAAACAAATTGCAGGTCACAATTCCACAATAGGATTTAGAAAACAAGACAACACAAAGCCTTGGACAGGACAAGAGAGAGAGAGCCTGGGACAAGTGAAGATAACAGCAATCACACTAAATTAATTATTGACTGTGGGTGTTAATGAAAGGTTGAAACAGGAGTTAACAGTGCAATCTGCTTTGCTACACACAATCTCCATCTTCTTCTGCCATCACTGAGGAGATGGAAGAGGGTGAAGTTCATGGACAAAGAAAACAGGCAAGCTGATGACTTTATTAGCTGTGTTCATTAATTGATAAGTGTGAACGCAAAACTCTCGAAAAAGCTAATTAGAGATACGGAAGTACATTTTGAGTAAACCTTTGGAAAAGACTAAACTTGTAAACTTGGAGTACAAAATGTGGCTGTAGTAAAAAAAAAAAAAGAGAGAGAAAGTGTAGAAATACAAATCACATATACTTGATCAAAATAAAATATAAATAAAGGGTAGATTGTGGTAACTTACAGATATATGTAAATATCTATATTCAAGTGAGATGCATCTGGCGAAGCTCGGAGGACCCCAGAAAGCAACTCCATTATTGTCCAGCATACATCGACGACTAGCAGATCCTAAGAGCAGAAAAGAAGGCAATGAATAAAGTGCATTCTGTATTAGCATGAATTACAACTGTAATATATTAATATATTATAATGCTTTAAAAACCATTCAACCAAAAAACAAAAATCCATTTGTGTACTTTGAACATATTAGTCTTACTTGAATAGCTGGCATGTTGTTGGCCTACAGTTAAAGTGATTTCACATGGAGTGCATCGAACACAGTGAGACATAGTGTAGCTAGCACATGCACAAAATCAATACCTTCCCATGCTTTTACTGTACTCAGTGTTTCCCACACTACATTTGTCAGGCTAAAAGTAAAATTCTCTGACCAAGCCCAAACCTAAGCAGTCTTTGTGGCTATTTAATTACCTTTACTAACAAAATATCCTTAAATTAGATCTTGTAGAGCTGTATTTCCCATTCATATTATACTCACTATTTAGCAGTTGTTGCCAATATTATTCTATTTTTCCTCTGCTATGTCCTTATTTTGTATCAAACTTTAGTTTTATTTGCAGTCTATTTGACCATGACTCTTTATGGAATATAATGACTTTCTGGCTTAAAAAAACATCCCAATAGTAAAACTACTGAACATCTGATTACAAAGAACCTCCAGTGTTGTGGGTTGCCATGACCAGTCAAGATAAAGCACAAATACATTTTAGTTTTGTAGCAAAGCACAGAAATATTTGCTCAAATCCAATGGTACATTTGACAGATGTAGAAGCGAGCCATTTATTTTACAGCCACAGTTAGACAGCTGTTCCTCGCTTGGGGATCAAAAAGAATGAGACACAGGGTTTGTTCTTTCTTTCTGCTTTTAGAATTTAAAAGAGTGGTGTCTGGATGCACAAGCTGCACTACCAAGTAAAGCACAAACATGGATTGACTTTGTACTCACAGGACACATCTGCTGCACTAATTAAGCATTAATGCCGGATAATGCACGAGTTGTTAGCTTATAATGCCCGAGCCTATAAAAGACTCTCTAAAAAGTGCTGCGTTTATGTAGTTCACACACAAAGCACTATTTCAGCAACCTTTTTTACTTGCTCAGTGCAAAGAAAAGTGTGCATTCTGGCTAACTAAAAGGGAAAAACCTCAAAATAAACTAATTGAACTGGATTCATACTTGATTTTTATAATGTTTTTGCCAGAGAGCTTGTATTGTTAATTTTATTTTTTAATTACTTGAATTTACATTTAACAAAAACTGATTCTCAAATAGGTGCTAGGCATGTGCAGCATTCATTATCCAAAATAATGCAACTCTAACAACTCTAAAGGAAGACAGCATGATTTTCTGTAAATAAAAACTTCTAATCTTGAAAATGTTGCTGAACTTAAGTTATCACAAGGATTCCAGTGTGCTCCAAGCTTAACTTTAATGGTAATTTGTGTTTCAATTGGGGGCAAGGAAACAATGGACAGTGAATTATCAGGATTTCCAAGTAGAATAGTGAATTTAAAAAAAAAAATCTTTCTACAGCACAATTACAGAATCCTAGGCAACAGGTAATATGTCCTAAGACTGACCAGTGGCATTGGTTGGACACTTGTTGTAGACAGTCTCTCCAGCTGATGCTCTCTTCCATGTCATGGTGAGGAGGTGCTCTTCCTTACAGATCTCATGAGGAGCTGTGGGAGGAGTAGGAGTGAACAAAACCACATTACAAAAAGTGAATTGAAAACGCACTGTAGCAGGGACACGACAAAATAACAAAATCCCACTTGCACAGTCACACACACATGCTGAAAAAAAGACACAAAAAAACAAGATTCAAATCAATGTTCTCCCAATCCTATTCCCTTGTACATTTGCTCAGTGCTCTCTGTCAGTGTCAGTGGCTCAGCGAAGTATCTCATTCCCTCTTCATCTTACCCCCGCACAGCATTCTCATCTGCCCCTCCATCCTCCAACCCACCCCCCATATTTCATAACCCTAACAAAAAAATGCCAGAGTGCTCAGAAGAAGATATTCCAAGGGGGCACACAAGTGTTTGGCAAAGGCGATGCAGTAAGATGAAGAGGGACAGAGAATAGAGAGAGAGAAAATAGAAAACATCACATGACCAACTCCCCACAGTGCCAACAGACGGGATCCTTGCCTTATGTACAAAATAAAAAGGGGGTTTGAGAGCCACTTTTAACAAAGGGGTCAGGCACTCAAAAGTTTAGCTTGTCAGAACCAAAGATGGCGACAGTGTATTCACACACACGCTGCAGCTCAGAGTGATGTTTATTAGTTTTTACACAGGCACTTGGATAAACATGTTTACCCCAAAAGAATAGTGTCTGTCTATAGTGGACTGTTATATGGTAAAGCTACTGTATGTCATTTAAAAAATTAAGTATATGCATTGGGTAACTTTGTGTGATTTTTAGTTCATGTCAATAGATCCAGTACCTAGATTCCAGCTGTAAATTACTTTAGTAGCCGAATCTTTCACATAATGTTTACCTGCCATTCATCACAATCTTATAGGGTCTCAATATAGCGTATAAAATTCTAGTTTGAACACAAAGAAATCTTACTGATACCGGGTTAACACAATGAATGCCTATCTTATATCTAGAAATGTGCTAATATGACAGAGGCACTTGGTACATACCTGGCTAAAAATGTAATGTAAAGCAACACAGCAAACTAATCCTAACTGTAATACTATGGGGAGCAAATTACGTATCCGTTGTTGTGAATAAGTGTTGTGCTTTACTCGGTAATGTGTACAGACCAGGGCACTTCTTCTCATTGCAGGAGCGGACCTCCTCTCCTGAGCCTTCACACGGGGTGCTCTGAGCTGCATTGGTCTCACACGTCCTGAACCGCCGCTGCCAGCCAGAGTCACACGTCTTACTGCACAGACTCCAATGGCTCCACATGCTCCAGTTACCACCTGCATCAAGATTAAAGCCCGGATTTAAAAACTGAACACAGTGGCCACTTTAATAGGTCGACTTTGTACCAGTGTGGTCTTCTGCTGCTATAGTCCATCAGTGACATTTTGTGCTATAAGTGATAGTCGTCTGCAGACCATAGTTATAACAATCTGTGTTAATCTATATTACTTATCTCGAGCCAGTGGAGCCAATTTTCTCTGACCTCTGGCATCAACATTTTCCCCACTGAACTGGAATGGTCTCATTTCAGAACCATAAACTCTTGTGCAAAGAAAACCCAATCTGTAATCTCTGAAATGCATTGTTTTGCTGCCATGTGAGTTGAATAAGTCTGCGTCTGAATGTCTGCTTTGGTTTGAAAATGTATGTCTTTATTCAATAATATCTATTACAGTGCAGTTGTTTATCGGTAATAAAATACATCTCACACCTAAATTGTCTATACTATAGAATGTTATCTAGAAAATTGCTACAAAACAAGTCTATTAGAAGGGTATTCAGGCTACACACTCTACAATGAAAAAAGTAAAATGTTGCTCTACTTACAAATTGTGTAGTAATCATCCGCACAAACATTTTATCTCAATTCACTTAAGTACCAACTGAATGATGTGCATTCAAATCACATATACATTTCACTTTTTGAAGTGCTGTATTCTTTTCTAATGGCTTATTGCTGAAAAATACTTCTATCAACTTTAATCCACACAAGAGATTAAATTTGATATTTTATAAACTGCATCAATGTGGCGTAGTACATTGAATGCACACATTTCTAGTTGGAAAGATTTACTTAAGTAAACTGAGAAAATGAAATTAAATGTTACACTTTTTTCAGTGTACACTACTATTATTCAGACTGCACACACTACACCATGAATATGCATAATGAAGCGGCCTTTGTCATAGAATGAAAATTAACTTAATACGAGCTCATTCTGGGGCCAGGTCTCATTAAAACACAAGTATTTTCTGTCCTCCCGGGCCCCGTTTGCAAAGGATCCATCAGCCAAATTAGGCCCCAACCCACAAAATGCTGCTATGTGGAATACATGTCTAATGTCTAATGCATATTCTTTGCTGCATAATGCTAGTATGAATACTACATTACTAGACTGCCGGTCTTACCGCTGCAGGATGGGTTGGTGCAGTCTCTGCTCTCCTGATGGGGACCCTTACATTCAGCCCAGCCGTGTACCGAGGCACTGCATCTTCTCTGTCGCTGTTCTGTCCCTGTGCTACACGTGACACTGCATTGAGACCATGGACCCCACTCCAGCCACTGGCCCTCCACTGGACAAGACATACAAAGAAAATCATTAAGAAAGAAGAAAATAAGAACATGTTAGATTGCAGCTAGGTTTAGACTTTTTTTAGTAAATGCAATATTTAGAAGGTGTTCTTTTCTCTGTGCTGAAAAAAAATAGAATTAGTCTATTTCATTTTGATCCAATCTTTACATTCACTTTAATACAGTATAGCAAGTGAAAACGTTGGCAAGCAAAATCGCTGTTCAGTGACCAATCTACCTTGAAAGATGAATCCAGATCCGGCAAGGTGACATTATAACATGGTAGAAAGCTCAAAAGTTGAACATAATAACACCGAGTAATAAGACACTAGTAAAGACACTGAAATGAAAATATTACAGAAGAATTGTATTTAGTTTGTCATAAATTGCACATTGCTTTTATTGGTCTGTGGACATCATGCATTTTTTAGTATAAGCCTGCAAGCTGGAATTGTTGTTTTTACTAAATAAGTTTTCATTCTTTGCCTAAAAAGATCACAGAAAGTACACAGAAGTGGATTTTTATTATTAATGCACAAGCAAAGACAGATGATTGCTTTAGTTACTATAAACAGTGCTCTTCTCTGTCTGTACAGAGCCTAACCAACAATCGGAAAGGCTTTTACTTCCCGTAACCACTATTAGCCTACTGGGGTTTTGAGCTGCTCAAAATTAAATATAGATAGGCATAGATAAACACAACATAGATTATTGTTTCATCTAAGACAGAGTGCTTTAATCTCCAAAACATTATGGTAAAAATAATTGTATTACTGATCTTGCTAGACAAGATCTGTAATATTACATCATTACTAAATATTACTAAATATTAGACAATATTATACTACTAACACAAAGTAACCAAAAAAAAGATCTATAATGCACACTAAACACATATTACCTATACATACAATATTGCATCATTATTAAATATTGCACAGGCCAATGCACAACATCACATATTACACTTGGTTTGGGACATCCAGTAAAGATTAGTGATGTAAACTTCCCTGCAGTCATTCACGGCATGCAGCAGTTTGTCTTTATATTAACTAGAAAGGCAATTCACAGTGAGGCGTGTTCCTTTTTTCCTGCTTCAGAATGATATTGAGTCACACATTGAACACACAGGGGCCTTAACGTAGGAGAAGTGAAGTACAGTTCTCTAAATGTATTTGTCTGGCTCCCCCCGATGGGACCCTATTGCCAACTCTCTTTGGTAATGTGGTCAATCATGCTGTGTGTGCTTTACAAGGCTTAGACCACTGCCTTCAGCCTGCACTGCTTCTCAAAGCAACTGTTACTAATTTACTCTCACAGCAAGACTATGGGCATTTCCCTGTTTACAGTTGGGCATAATTAATGCTCTAAATACGTTATACTGGTGGACAAAATTGTTGCACATACTGTACTACACATCTATAGTGCATATGAACTTGGCTGTAAAGTGGTTGTTTATACTGTGAGAGAAAGCAGGAGGTGTCAAGGCAATTCTAAGTGGTTTTTGAGCCAGCTCCATGCCCACACACAAGTGCTTTGTAGCGTTTGCCTTTTGCTCTGAGTAGGAACTGATATGATTAACTAGATTAGATAGATATTAGATTAGAATGATATTTGTATCAACAAAGTTTTGGGAGCAATATTTACTTTTGAGAAATATATAAATTTATATATCATATTATATCATTACCGATACATTGATACTGCAACCTGCAATATTCATACGGTATCAACAAATAATATTTTGTCACGCCCCTAGTGCTGATAGAAAGATGTGAGAATCCCTACAGTATTTGGCAGGTGTTCATAATGTTCTGCCCAATTGGTGCATATAGAAGTCATTCTATCATGCTGTGCTCTGTGTCTACATATTTCAATTCAGTTTGACAGTTACAAACACACAAACATGCACAACACTCCACACAAGGACAGATAACTATGAAGAAACGATCCATCAAAGTAGCATTCTGTGTGTTTGGAGACCAGTGTTCATAATTTTCAAAGGACAACTGCTCAATATACATACACACTCTCTCACACATACACACATGCACATTTTAAAACACATTCACAAAATTCCCTAAGGCCCTTGAAGAAGAAGAATTTTTTTAATTCTATATTTCTTCACTAAACCCATTTCCATCTCCAAAACAGCATGGCAAAACCTCCCATAGGCTATACTTGAGATTATGTCGTCTAGCTATTCCCTCGCACTTCATATCCTCTTTGTCTGGCAATGGGGACAGTTTTATTTAAATATTAATGTTATAAAACCACAGCGGTAAAAAAAAGAAATGAAACAAACAAACAAATACTACTCTAAGGAGAATCTAAAAAGGCTGCAAACCCAGCAAATACACTTCAGAAGGAAATGATTAGTAATTATCTGCATTAGCGACATGAATCACAAACGAAGCACTTACCCAATGGTAAATGGTGACTAACAGATTATACTGTACTGTATAAGCCCATTTCCTGTTATCAAAAAGATGTTTTATTAAAACGCCTCTATTTTCATTACTACAAATGTCTCATGCTTAAGTATGTTATCTTCACCATATCCATTTATGGTATTATTATGATCCTAAAAAGCATCTATTTCCAGTTAATCAAGCACAAGTTTGAAACTTAAATTATTATGCCTTAATGTCAATGCTTTTAACAGAAGTGGTTATGAAAACACCTGCTCTGTCTGTTCTTTTTTTCAGCCAGGGCTCTGTTGGATAGTTATTTTTAAACAGTGAGGCACATAGATAGTTAGTATACAATTGAACTGACCAATGTGTCTCATTGAAGTGAATGTGATAAGTCAAACAAAAAAAGAAAGGACTGGCAGGCTGACTAGTATTAATGTCGAGCCCTGTAAGTAACCCTTGTATGAATATAATTGTTTAGAGTGGCATAATGACATTTCCTCCTGAAAGCGAGATACTAAAGCAGCCTTGTGATGACTTCACTGACACTACAATGAGCCCTCTTCTCTTCATTGTGACTTTATTTCAATCTGTCCTCAGCCTTATTCCACTCCGCTGGCTGTCTGATAAAGATGTTTCACTTGGGCAGTCCAAGGCAGATTGGGAGAAAGTCCTTCGGTCCCTTCCACACCAGAATTAGATGGGGCTGCACTGGCGACTTATTACTGTGCTTGACAAGGTATGGACCTAATAGGTAATCTCAGAGACAATACCTAAAGAGCTGAGCCCCTGGGCGTCTGGGCAATTTAAAACGAACCAACCATAGAAACGGCATAGTCTTCAAAGCTGAGGGCTTTACCCAGCACCTTAAAAACCTACTCAGAGTAGGAAGAGTCCTGTGGCTGAAACCAAGTCAAAATGGAACTAAAGCCCATGGTTGCTGGCTTAGGCACCAGGAAACTGACCCCCTAACAGTATTAAGCACATGAAAATGGATGAATAAAAGGTTTTATGTGTTTCAAGGTCTTAGCCTTCAGAATTACTGGCAATTTCCAGTATAGGCCTCCTGAAAGATTAAGCTTCATTACAGTCCCTCTGGCCTATAAAGCAGTGCCATAAAATGACAGAATAAAATCATTATCAAAAATCAAACGCTTTTTTCTTCTCGTCAATCAACCTAGAGAATCTACCTTACAGAGAGTACAATGTAGTATAGAACTGCTTGATTAATGCATGTCAGTGGCGATTTCTCATTGACTACAAGGGATGCTGAACTTCTCCTTTAAATTTAGGAAAATGATTGCTCAAATGTGCATTATTAAACTTAGTAAATGTAGACATTAAACTACATTAAACATGCTCTAGAATGCATTTAATTCCATATATGTATAAAAAGCACTCGGAGAGTGCATACCGACGCCAGGGCAGATAATTTCCCCTATGCAATGTTTTGGCACTAACCGCTAATTTAATCTGTGATGTCTAAGGGTTTTTATATTGTTAACGAGCAATTAAGAGGCCCCACCCTTTTTGACTTTTGTGATTTATCAGGATGTGTGTGAAGGATGCTTTTGCCAAGTTTTGTAAATTTCTCTAAAATTACATTCTTCATTCAGTCCATGGGTGGCGCTATTGAGGTAACTGCCAAGTTATTGGTCACTTGCGTCCAGAGGCGTTGGCTAATGTGATGTTTCAACTTTGATTCAAATAGGGCAAAGTATGTGCAAGTTAGAGGCTGTCAAATTTACCTGACTTCCCAATTTCAATCCAAAATGGCCGACTTCCTGTTTGTCGTAGGGCGGGGCCATAATAATATTTTATGTTCAGCAC
>JAVQKG010042965.1:0-10503 GCA_036025885.1 Hypseleotris bucephala
GGCTTAATAAAAGTCACAATATTATAATTTTACCATATTGCCCACCCCTAACTCAAAGCTGTTGAATCAAGTAAAAAGTCATATTCTTCCCATTTAAAACAACAATCCAGCATCAACACTACATTTCTGTTGACAAAAGTTAAGTTGACTTTCGGCTAGCTTCCCTGTGATGGACGCTAGCGGCACACTTCACAAGCACCTGTGGTTGACCTTTGACCTCGCTTATTCACCCGTTCAGCTCATTTCTCACCTCAGTATCAGGTTGTCAACACCGTTTCTCACCGCGTCGCTACAAATCGCCACTAAAACATCTATAAACCTGCCCCACACACCAACAGATCAATGGCCAAGTCTCACGTCGACTGGTAGATCAAATATTATCAAGGTACATATTGTATAATGTCCAATAACTGAGACTTCTGTTGTTTTCTGTGAGTTTTAATTTTTAATTTGAAATTTACAGTGCTCAGAATTAGACGTGGGCACTATGGTAAGAATATAATATTACATTTTTAAATCAAGCAATACTAGGTAAGTTTTCCACATTTTGTAACCACGTTGGGAGTGTTATGCCCGGTTTATACCTGGTCAGACCCAGTTGAGTTCCGTCTTTAGATCTGGTATTAGTCCTACTTTTAGTAGTTTAGTCTTTGTATAGTCCTAATTTCAGTCCTGGTCTCAAACTTGTTTGGATCTAACTTAGTTCTAGATTGTACCCTGGTTTAGTCAGTTTTGACCTTGTATACTTTGGTTCATTAAAACCTGAAGAACATATATAACATGCTTTTTATATCGGCGAAACGCGAGAATCGCGTTCGGCAATATTATGGTTTCATGTTCGTCCGCGTCCGCAGATTGGTCGTGTGACCGCGATAACTCAAAAACGAAATGCCCGATCACTTTCAAACTTTGCAGATACTTAGACCCTATAAGGACGCCGAACTGTATCGATTTGGGTACATAAGCGAAGAATATTAATTAATTAATTATGGATTAAATTTGTAAATGCAATAACTCAGAGTTTTTGCCCCATCTTCTTTTAACTTTCTGGACAGTTACATATGATGAAGACGCTGAACTAGACTGAGTTTGGTACTTCTTCGATTAATGATAATTTATCAATTAACAAAAATAATGACTTTGAGCATTTTGTTGGAGCCATTACTTCTAGTGAACGTTCTCATGAAATTTGGCACAGTGGTCCGACAGCCTGGGTCAGGTTTAAATATTGTAGAGCCCTCCATGTTAAAAAGAATGGTCATAGTCATAGAAATACATGGTGTTGCTTTAAGCCAAGATCACAATTTTAATTTCATTACGATCTTAGTTAACTTTGTGGTTTTTTGTAGCAGTAGTCTTCTGTGTAAAATTTAGGGATGCACCGATACCGGATCGGATATCGGTGCCGATCCAGGCCTTTCAGCAGGATCAGTGGATTGGTAAATGTAGCCGGTGCTGGAACCAATTTCATTTATAATCCATTCCTAAATATGAGCAGATAAATAAAGTGGCAAATGACATTATATTACAGTATAACACACAAGTGACCAAATTTAGACATTTTTAGGATCATCTGGTCTTAGTTCTATCATATTTTGGTTTAATATTTTTTGATAATACCATGCCTTTAATTTTTGCATTAGTATCGGTGGATATCGGGTATCGGTCGACCCACAAAGCCCAAATATCGGTATCGGGACTGAAAAAGCTGGATCGGTGCATCACTAGTAAAATTCTAATTAATTTTCCATCCAATCCAATAATGATCTAAACACTTCATTTATCTTGCTTTTCTATTAATATGAGCACTGACAATGTTACAGTAAAAATGACAGTGATGAGCATAAATCAATGCACTGTATCATGATTCAACAATATTACCAGATTAGCTTTAGAACGTCATTTCCCTAATAGAGTGAATGCACGGTGAATGTGACTTATGCAAGGTTATTGTTTTCATGCAAATCTGGAGCAGGAAATATTGTACAAGAAGTAACCAAACAAGTTATAATAATAACTTACTTGTAATAATCTTTGGATGATTACTTCTCAATTCTACTTTATGGGAAGGGCTGGGAAACTCAGGGTACTTCACAATTTTTCATTTGATGTCTCTCAATATCACAATATGATGATACCGCGATAAGAGATATATTTCACATGATAACCAATGATATGTTAGTGTTTGTAAAGGAATTAGTACAGTTTTTAACAGTATTTTAATTACTGTCTTTTCTTTAATGAAATACATTTATTTTAATAATTAGGGCGGTCAACTATCTCTCACAAACAAGTTAACTTGCTATTTGGTATTTGGTGACACCCCTAGTTATGAGTAATAGTATTTTGAAGTAACAATGCTATACTTAAGTACAGTTAATGACTAATCTACCAATTACTCTGAACAACATCTTTTGATCTACAAATCACCCTGTGACTAGACAAAATATTAATATGAGAAATAAAAAACTTTATAGCAACTAAACAAGCTCTAGACCAAAGAGACTAGAGTAGACTACAAGCGAAATGAAGTAAGAACGTAATTTAGATTTAGGTAATGTAAGGAAACAGTGGCTTTTTAGTGCTACTGGTACAAATTCAATCTTACACATCAATTTTGATTCAATTTCACATCCACATTCATGTCCTTGCCAGTGGAGGGACATAAGCAGAAGAGGATACAAAGTATTGTCTGGCCCAGTATTCAAACCTTCAATCTAACAGCGGAATTAGGAGGACTAACCATTATTCTGTAGAAAAATATCAAAAACACGATTCAATGATCTCCGCAGATTAGCAGATAATCATTACTACTTAATATAAAGAAAAACTTTTCAGACCAGGTTTACAGTAGTGGTGATTGACATAGTGCTTCTGTACGGTGGTGTATCTGACATCTGTCCATTTAGAACTCAGATTTCCAGGAAGCATCAACACCAATATATCTGACCACACTTATTCAGCTTGACTCACAAACACAATCCAAATCACATCCTTTGGGATCCTCTTGCTGTGAGGCAAGAGTGCTAACCACTGTGTACGATATAGATGCGGACCTCGTGGGTGAAAACAACATTAGTCATTTGCTGTGAAATAAAAAACTAGCAATTCCAATCACTTTTCAAACCTGAAAAACGCATCATTAAAATTCAAGCATTTTCCAGGATTTCAAGCACCAGTATGAACCCTGTATGTGGCAATCAAGATTTTTTATTTCAAAACTGTGCAACCCTAGTCCAAATTTTACTTACTTTAAATTTTGCATCTATTCTCAATAACAGGGATGAACCGATACTGATACTGGAACGAATATCGGTGCCGATCCAGGCCCAAAAGCTGGATCAGTAAATGATGTGGCCGATACTGGAGCCAATATGTATTATACTTAAGCATAATTATAAGCGGATAAATAATGCGGCAAATGACACTAACTCACAGATTACAAAAAGTTCTCCGATCTTATATTAATGTTTAGTTTTTTTTTTTGCATAATAAAAAGTTAGCATTAGTATCGGTGAATATCGGTCAATCCACAAAACCCAGATATCGAGATCGGTATAGGGACTGAAAAAGCCAGATCGGTGCACCTCTACTCCATAACATATATTTTACTTTGTTCTGACTGTGTTCCAAATGTCATTGAAGTGCTGTTGCCCGTGTGTCTGTCGCTGGCTCTAATTGGTTGTTAAGGAGGAATTTTAACCGAATCCCACTCTGAATTCCACTAAATTGAATTGAGGCCAGCTGTGGAGGACTGGGACGAGGAGGAGGAGGGACAGGAAAAGGCTCGGGAACACAACAATCTCAGACAGGAAGTCATTCAACATGGAACGCACAACACAAGAAGTTAATGCACACAACGCACACATGTAAATACAACACTACACACACCAGTATCCAAAGATCCAAAGTCAAGGTCAGGTGCATTTCTCCTACAGCGCTGGACAGTAACAGTGCAATTGAAAATGATCATTAACTAACATGGTGACCACTGACCCTTTAAAATGTTGGTCAAATGGAATGTACAAAATTCCAGAATGGAGGTGACTGGAAAAAAGTTAAAAAAGGAGCTGAAAAAGGAGCTGCAGATCCTCCTTTCACTACTACTAGTATTTTTTAGCGCTATTTTATTTAATTGATAAAACAATCATGAATATGTAACGGTTAATAACTCCGTGAATATTAGGCCTAGAAACATACAATAAAGACCGAGAGAAAGCTCACAGTCTCCTCTGTCAGACTATGCACGAAATGGAGCGTTAAGTGAAAGCCTCTAGCTGCTACATCATAGAAACGTGTTTCGCGGTACATTTTTTATGTGCACGATGCATATGGTCGTTTTTTTTGGTTCGCGAAATTTCAGGGGCCCGGTGCATTGTTACACCCCTATCGTTAGCTGTTTAAACCTACAAAGGAAGGAGGGTTTTGACAGTATATTCCGTTTTGTGCAGAGATAATATATTGCATAAAAAGTTGCAGCCTTTGCGATTTACTAACTTAAAATTGCGATTTTGATTTGATTGTCATTAATCTTTCAGCTCTAATGCCTACTGATTAATTCTGAGCACACACTCAAATGTGGTCATCGACATTTCAGTAAAACCCTAAAATGCTGAATTTTACCTCCAGCCAAAATGCTCACTCTATAATGTGTACATCAAGAGAGGTAGCTTCACTAATGTTTCCTAACCAGGCTCTGACATTACCTACATGTAGCAGAGTGGTTCAAAACCTGTATCAGCTGGTAAGACACATCACTGTGACATCACATGACCACATCTGAGGGAGACTACAGCAGAAGTCCAAACATGTCAAAGGTACAACACTCGTGTTGTGTCAATCTGCCCCATCCATTGTAAAGAGAATTAAAATGCCATTACATTGATTTATTGGATCCAATTAGTATCAAGTCAGGTCTTGTCAAATTGGGCTTAACCAGGTCTAAATTAGGAACTAACCAAACCAGAAAAATGTTATCAAAAATAATAAATAAATTTCCTTTTCACTTCTTCTTATTATTTGTGGTTATAAAAGCTTTTACAACCATTAAGCAGTTCATGGTGGAATTAATGTTGCTTATCCTTTGCAATGACTTTGTCTATTGTCTGCAGTGACTTTGTTTATTACACCTCTTTATACACCTCTTTCTGGAAAGTCCTGTGAGACATCTTTGATGTGATACAGGCCTATACAAATAAAGTTGATTTTGATATTTGATTTTTAGGCTACTCCCTCTGTGGTCAATTTCTGGTTCATTTCAATTAGGGATGCACCGATACAGATATACGTAATTTATTATACTTTTCTAACCTGGCCAGCCAGCCTAATGTTTAGTCTGGACTCCCTCCGTTAGCTGGCTGTTTTAGAGGAGGGACTAACAAGCACAAAATTAACCAGAGAAACTGCGGACGTGAAGTAAACTAAACGAAAAGCGGACTTACCACTGTCAACAATGCTTTTAGGGCTGTCAGTTGCAGCAGTTTTAGCAACATATTTACGTCTTTTAAAACAGAGGAGAGCGCAGTAGCAAACAATCGCTCCGTTGCGGCAGCCATCTTGTTTTTTTTGACTAAGGGATTTCAGGCGCAGTATATGAGTCATCACATAAGGCCCGCCCACGGCTTTGATTGGAACGATAGGTCCTTGAATCTACTAGAATCCAGCTAACGGAGGGAGTCCAGACTAATTTTGCCGGAAAGAAGAGAAGGCAAACATTAGGCTGGCTGTCCAGGCCAATACTTTTCCCTAATTATAAGCAGATGAATAAAGTGGCAAATGACATTATATTACACTGTAACTCAAAAATGACAAACATTAGACATTTTTAGGATTATCTGGTCTTAGTTCTATCATATTTTGTTTTAATATTTTTTGTTTATCGGGTATCGGACGATTCCACAAAGCCCAAATATCGGGACTGAAAAAGGTGGATCGTGTATCTTTCATTTAAATACTGGCATTTTAGTGTTTTAGGTCATTGTCTAAGAATGGTGTAGGGTATGAACAAAAGCCTAGACTGAAAAAAGGTATAAGATGGTAAAGCGTTGAAAAGAGAGGTCAGATAAGGCTTTTCATGTCAACAGCTGATGTCCACTGCCCAATGAAGACAAAGGCCTAACTATATAACCTTTTTCCACACATACACACACACATTTACATAATGCTAGAATCTAGACGAATCTCCACCAAATCAAGAACATTCACTTGATGTTTTTTCTTCAGCGCAGCAATATATAATTTATACTCAGCACTTAGTGACAGCCCGCATGTACCAGCTTTTTACATTTACTGTACAGTCCAGACGAGTTACTTAACAGTTTTTTGATGAAGTAACACTGTGATTTAACTGTGGGAATAGGTGTTTTATTTTTGCCAACGCTCAATGGAGTCTGCAAGTTCTCCCCGTGTTACTGTGGGTGGCTTATACTACTAGGGGTGGGCGATAAAACATTCATTTATGCTCTGCTCTTCACATTTTTACTGTAACAATGCCAGTGTTCAAAATAATAAAAAAGGAAATAAATTGTATTAATATTATGATAAACACTGGATTTGATGTACTTTGAATTTGCAGATAAACACATTAGTCTTGAGTGTAAGGCAGAAAATTCTAAGTCATCTGACATTGTGCTAAAAAACTAAATTGTGATTTTAGACACAGTTTATGAATATGAGAGTAAATGGCAGTCTGTTTCTATACATAGGTCACTGTGTCTGCTTTGTAACTATCTGACCATTGTCCAAAAAGTGGCCCGTAATGACTTGAATATGCTCCAGGCACACCCAAAAACAACTGCTAACTAGAATGAATGAATGTTGTCTTTTCTTTAAGCTTGTGCCTCCTGGAGTTACCACAGCAAACCATATGTCTCTTAGTCTGTGGTATTTGGTTTATAGATTTGACTTGGGTCCGGCAAAAGTCTACACTGTATTTGTGACAACCTGCTAAAACTGCTAATATTAATGCATTAGTCTTATACATTTAGCGCTTTTCTAGACACTCAAAGACAATTTCATGCAGTATTGATTCACTCCATAGTTACACTTGGTGGCAAAAGCATGGCTGCCATTACGCGCCTATGTTAGGGCTGGGCCCTATGGTAGAAATACAAGATCACGACTTTGATTTGATCACAATTTTAGCTGACTTTGTATTTTCTGTCTTACACAGAACACTACTGCAATATAAAAATTCTTATTATTTTAATACTATTGACAGTGAAGAACAAAGCATAAATGAAAACTATGTATCACAATTCATTAATCATCTCTATATCGTTCACTCTTAGCTTATAGCCCCTCCTGACTACCACATTCACACGAACACATTCATACATGGGCAATTTGGGTGAAGTGTCTTGCCCACGGACACAACTATCTGTAACACTATCTGCACAAGTGGGATTCAAACCTGCAACCCACTGCACCACTGAATTCATCCTTGGACACTTTTGATAGACTGCAAATCAGAAACAACACACACAAATGCAGTTTTGGAGATACTATGACCTAGTTTTGGGAATTGTTGTAAAGGGTGCTTTGTTATTTCAGTTAGTCACAGACAGGGTCACTCTAGAATGGCTGTATTTCACCCTCAGGCGAAAAAAAAAGAAGGTACTGAGTTCTTCACTTCAGACAGTTCTGCCAAAGACTTAAAGCCTTTTATTCAGGTTGTGTGACCTAAAGAATCTACAGCTACTATCTTATGCAAAATATGGCAATATCAGCTGTCAACTTTAAGCTAATCAAGAAAAAATAGAGGGAAAATTTGCTAGTTATTTTCAATATTGTAACAAATGAGGATTCTAGCCATTAATAGCCAATATGCTCTAATGTTTGCCATGTTTTGAGTGTGAGTGTGTGACTGTAGGCAAAAGTGAGTAAACTTTTGTATAGGATTTGTGGTGGGGGATAGAATAATTCTGAGCATCCAATGAAAAAACAATTGTGGCATTCAAAATTTCTGTAACGACTTCTCCAGTCAAATCTTTTGCCACCAATCAAATGTCTAACTGTAAACTTAAACAAACATACAATGTGAGGTATATTCACTCATGATTCCTAACCAGACTCTGACATTATGTTGTCATTTGCCAAAAAAACATCTTGATTTGCTTTCTCCATTGAAAAATTATATTATGGTATATTATGGGATGGTACTTGCTTCCTCCATTCCGGAATTTAGCACTTTCTGTTTAGAGACTTTGAAAGGACAGTGATAATAGAAAATAAAGCTTGACAACCACATTTTACTTCAAGGTCTTCTGATCAATAAACAGGCTAACTTGACATGAAGCAGGTGGGCTATGCAGCATAAGACCACAACATGGCCACTTTATTAGGTACAAGGTCTACCTAATAAAGTGGCCAGCCGGTGTAGTCCAGCGCAGCAATGCATAATCAGGTCTGTCAGTCTGTAAAAATCTGTATCTTACAACTAACTTGAGGCGCAAAATCCGTGCGTAAAAATCATAGGCTACTTATTCCAATGCACTTTCACAGAGTCAGCAAACAGGGTTAATCATTGCTGTCCACTCTTGTCTCAAGTCTTTTGCAGAATGACCCCATGCATTGCTATTTTGTAACTATACAGCCGCTGGAGTACGTCAAGGAGTTGCCAGGCAAGCTTCTAGAAAACACACGGAAGGAAGGGAGCAATTGGAGTGGACTAGGGGAAACTTTTGGCACAATAAAACGTAAATCACTGAAAATGGAGTCGAAAGCGAGAAGCTTTCCGCGCTACAAGTACAGGTAACACCAAAACCGTGAACGAAGCGCAGCGCAAAAAACCGGCTTGACAAGAATTCTACACTACTCAGCGAGCGGCCAGAGGGAAATTTCTACTTTGAATAGCTGTTTTGAAGTCAGCTACACCTGCAAAACAAATCACAAATTACAGAAGTCCATAAAACATATCTATCTTACCTCATCCCATTTGATGAATTTCCCTCCTTTCTTGAGCGCCTCGTGGACTGACACGGGTTTGAGTTGCAGTGCGTGGACTCCCGGCTTGGCCCCCGCCATGGCGAGGGTCTCTGCCCGGCTGCCAACGCCTAAACCCTGGCTACAAGAAGACGAAGAAGCACTCCCCTTTGGTTAAGTATTTGTGAAGCAAGGGAAAGTAGAAAGCGAAGAAGGAACTGCAAGCTCTCTTCCCCCCTTGTGCCTTGCTTTTTCTTCTTCCGGGGAGACGAAATGTAAAAAAAAAAAAAAAGTTTTAAAAAATGTAGTCCACGAGAGAGTTCGAAGTTTGCTGTCTTCTTGTGGATCTTGCAGGCGTGTCCCGGAGCTTTGGAGTCCGCTCAGCGCGTCCCATCTGGCCGCTGTCTTGTCGCCTTTGCCTCGTTCCTTGAACAATCTCCACCAGCACTGCCTCGGACTCTACCCTGCTCGCTTCTACGGCTCTTCGGCTCGTCCCTCCGCCTCCGCTTTCACTCCTCCTAACATGTTTTCTGTGGAAAAAATAAACGAGGATAGGATAAAGTGAGAGAGAGAGAAAGAGAGACGGTACGCCAGGAGGAGGGCGCACATCAGAGTAAAAGAGGTGTGTATTTGGTTGGCTGTCATTTTTCGGAGTCGTTCGTGGTGTAATCGTGAGTAATTGAAGGTAGAATGTAACGTAGGAAAAGTAGTGCCAAATTTGCACAAGAGTAAATGTATTGTTGCTTCAAAATATCAAGTGAACAAAACCGCATAGTCAGATTAAAGTTGTAGCATATTGAGGAAAGTTTGCTTGCATACAAATTCTATTGAGAAAATGTGGGGACAATTTGTTAAATGTAGGTAGAAAGAAAAATAGAATTAAACTAGAAAGCACTGGGAGAGTGTAGACCTCCGCCAAGGCAGCTTATTTCTATGGATTACTTCCAAAATGTAATCAACACTTCTTCACCTGAAATTGTAGTCTTGTTATGAAAAACAAGACTACAATATGGCTGGACCAAGTCAAATGGAGTCTTTAACACATGGGAAGAGCAGATCCCTGGGAACAGCTGTGAAATTCAAACACTTCCATCCCACACTCCCGGGATAACTCTTCATGAAGGAGGGAGGAGTCACAAGAGACTTTTTATGATTTAGGAAAAAATACAAGTTTCATAGTCTGTTAGAAGTAGGACTTGACCACTTTCAAGTGGTCCAAAACTGAACCTCTTGTGGGGTGTTCCCAGTGGTCAGTGTTTATTAGCCCTGGGCATAACATTAAAACCAAATAGCCTACAATTTAAACTAGAAAGCACTCAGAGAGTGCATACCGACGCCAGGACAGCTAATTTCGCCTATGCGATGTTTTGGCACTAACTGCTACTTTAATCTGTTATGTCTAAGTTTTTTTTTATTGTTAATGCGCAATTAAGAGGCCCCGCCCCCAAACCATAACTTGACGCAGGCTGTCGTAAATGACAGCAAATGTATATCGGCGAAACGCCCCATGCGTCTGCGTCAACTGCTATAACACCGACTGCCTTATGGCGGAGGAGGTGGTGGAAGTGTGGCTGCCATTCT
>JAVQKG010043094.1:0-17980 GCA_036025885.1 Hypseleotris bucephala
ACCTTTAATCACAGACAAAAATTTCAGATTGTGGAATTTTAACAGTATTTTTTATATTTTTTAACCATTCCAGCATTTCCTTCAGACAACAGGCTTTTTTTTTTTTTTTTTTTTTTACATTTTTTCACTTTCTCTTGCTTCATCACATTCACACTAGTCACATAAAGCCTGTTTGAAAAATGTAAGAAAAATTAACAAGCAGACTCATTTAAGAAGACATTATACTGGTAGATATGTTGTATACAATCTGGCCTCTTTTTTAGGTGTTTATCGCCTGTTTATCGCCTATCACATATTCAAACCAAGCATCAAATTGAAGATGATTTAAGTGACTAACATGGTGCAAGGTGGACCATTCAGAAATGGATCTACTGGGATTTTTACTAACCTAGATTTACAGATAATTGTGAAAAAGATTAAGTGGCAATTCTGTGGGTGAAAATGCCTTGTGGATGCTCCCTTGTTCAAGGTATGCATATCTTTGAGGGTGACAAAACATTGAGCAGCTAGGTCTTCAGGTCTACCTTATTAAGTGGCCAGTGAGTGTACTGTCTATCTTGATTTCACTTAATAATTATAATTAATAATAATCGTTAAGTATCTTTGAGAGACATTCAAAGCCCCAGCCATAGACCACAAAATGTAATTACTGCAGATTGGGAAGATTGATAGAGAAAGGTGGATGGAGAAATCATCAAAACAAGTCTAGACCAGTGGCAAAAGCCCATGACCTTTGGTTTAACTCAGAATCGCCTTTGTAATAATATTTGTACATATACATTGCTTCCATCCATTTGATATTGCCTTTAATGTAAAAAAGAAACTGAGTGAGAGAGAGATTGAAAGTAACACCAGAAGAAGCCAGAAGACATCTCCTCCATCGCAGCAGCTGACAGTTTAACACTGCCAGCTTCATGGTGTTTGAATGCTGATTACAGGAGGTTAGAGAAACAGTTTGCCCACAATAATGCCAATAATCAAAAAGACGATGCACAAGATTCGCCCCATCGTCTCATCCTGAAAGAAAGAGGCTGCGGCGGGAGAGGAGCCAACATTTCTCCTCCGCAAACCGTCATTCTCCTAAAAAGAGACAAGAAAATATGCAATAATAGATTAATATACAACGGTGAATCATCTGCCTCCATCTAACCTTGTTCTCTGCACCCTCTTCTTTAACACCAAATGACTCCTGAAACTCTTTCACTACTTCCATATATTTCCTATGTGTGTCCTCTCTAAGCTTCCTCTCTGTCAGCAGCTGAAAAAAATAATAAATCCCTCACATCATGCCACTAATCCTTGCTTAAGGTGTAGACATTTAACCTAACACCAAATAGGTTTATTTTGGTAAACACAGCATTGAAATGATATAACTTAGTTTTGTTTTACAGCTGAGTTAAGCATTTAAAAATATTGTGTGGAAGAATATGCACAGAAATATTTGGACAGTGAAACATTGAATTTCAAATTTACATCAAGTATTTTGGATTTCAGTTCAAATGTATACCCTTAAAAGAAAACAGGTTGACAAACATTTTAAAGAGTCTATAGGGAGTACTATAAAAACAAAACCAGTATAGACATGTCACTTTCTACATACAGCTACCAGTAAATATCACTATTTGCCTTCTCATATTGACATTGTTTTTCTGAAGCTGGTTTCACAAACGCACCTCTGTCCTGCATGACATGTTTGGACAAAGACACATACTACCAACACGTGCTGCTCTGTGGGAATGCCTTCAGGGGATTCTCTTAAGGCATAAAACAGACGGTTGAGGCAATTTTGCTTCAGGATTGTTAAACTGAATTTATATTTGTGTGTGTTTTCTGTGGCTTGGTTTTCATATCAGGGACTCAATCATTGTGGCATTATCAAACTACACAAAACACATAACAGTGGGGTTTAAATGGACACAAAGTAAAGTGGCTTGATTTTGTGTGATGGACTTGATTAATTTTAAGTAGAAGTAATTTATTTATCAATGCGCTAGGCTCTCACATCTCACACTTGATGCTGTGTGCTGTACAAATAAATACATAAATAACTGCACACAAATCAAGGTCAGTAAAAGGCTAGAAAAAACAACCTTCGAAGCATCTCTCTGACCATTTTACCTGCAGGGCTCACTGTAGATTTGTATTGCTTTCATTCTTTCTTTGACTGATTAATCTCAACCCGTGTCCCTTCCTTCAGGTCCCTCTGACTGGCTCGTCTTTTGTATCTGGTTACTTCTGCCTAAGAGGTTATGTTGTCGGTAGTGCCTATCCGTTCGTCTCTAAGCGGCTTAACTCAAAAATGGCTGAACGGATGGGATGAAACTTTCACTCCCCGAGTGCTTTCTAGTTTAGACTTTGACTGGTTTATAATGGGACTATGGGACATACTATTGTACCCATTTGAATCTCACCCGGATCTGTTTGTTTTCGTCCCGTAGCCGCTGCACCTCAGTTTGCAGCCTCTTACACTCCTCCATGATCTTCTTCACTTCTCCGTCATCCAGGGAAGCACTGGACAACTTTGGCAGTGCCGTGTGTTCGGTCTTTACGACAGGGGAGGCAGAGGAAGACACAGGTTTGATGTTTTCGCTCTCATGCTGCAGAGATAGTGAGGTGGGACAGGGCAAGGGGGTGGGGCGGATGGTGCAGGACAGGGGTGTGGAGGGGTGCGGACATGCAGAGATGAAGAGTGGAGTGAATATCAAAATAAAATTGAAATGAAAAGTCAGATGTGTTTTGGGAGATGCTGTAATGCTGCTGGATAAAATTTAGAACAAATAAATGTATCATGTACTGTGGCCTAAAGCTGTAGCCTGGAGATTTCCTAAAATAATAAAGACCTGGACCTAAACAGGGCCACAAAGTGATCCAGCGATCCAAATTAGGGTATTAAATAGACAAACTAGGCCCATAGTCCACACCAGAGACCATGTCCCCAAGTCCAACATTCTGCAATGTAAAGTCATATTACTGACTTTATATTGCAGAATAGGGTCAGAGAGTGAATTTAAAGCATTTTTAAAACTGTTTTTTTTATTTTAGGAAACATCCAGACAGCAGCTTTAAAGAATGGGCTCTGTGTAGTGTATTCAAAGATTTGAGCTAGAGTCTTTACTTTTTTCTTTCTTTGTCCTTTTGATGAAGTCTTTCCATGATGGCGATTTACAGATTGTATTCTCTTTGGTTAGAACTTACAATAGCACTGGACCTTTGAAACTAAACAGAGCCCTAAAAACAATGCAAAATACATGATAATAAAACCTACAATAATGAATACTCACAGCAGCACTGTTATTCTCAAATGGCATCTCAAAAGTGCATCTGAGCTTGGTGTCCATCAGGTCTTCTGGCCTTGCTTCCCTCCACTTTGGACACAATCATCAGCAGTTAGAGTCGTAATATTTAAAAAGTCAATGTACTAAAAGATAGACACATTTGGTGTAGGTTTAGCTCACCACTGTCTCCATGTCAGCCATGTTAGGGGGAGCCAACATGGACTGCACCATAAATTTGTGCCGACTCCTGTCGTTGGGGTCATATTCAAACGGTTGTAGCATGACTGAAGAACAACACAGAGATGTGATGAGATTCTAAAGCACAATGTAATGACAACTGCAGCTATATGTAAATTAAAATTAGATGAGGCCAAACCATTAATATAATTGTTAGGGCTGGGCAATGTCAAGCAACCACAAATTTAACCATTGATGTTAAGTACCAAAAGAAGTACCAAAGTCAATCTAGTTCTGCTTCTTCATCACATGTAACTGTTCAGAAAGTGTCTTGCGTTTCACCAACATAATTATAAGCTTTAAGATGTATGTGTTACACAATTACTCTTTATTTAAAGGTTTCTAAGCCTAAATATTAGAAGCAATGCTGCACAATTTAATCGCAAAAGTATTGTTATATCTACTGTAGCAATATCCATATTGCAAGAATCTGCAATATATCGCAATAATAAAATGGTTTTAAATCTGACTTTGTTAAAGTATTTTTCCATTGGAGCTGGTCATAAAAAATGTGTTGAAAGCCTACTATAATATTTCTTATATTTCTCCTAATTTTGCTTTGTTTCCTCATTTAGTCTAGTAGTTTTAAAATACAGGAACTTTTGAATGTTTTTCCCCTATCGTGCAGCCCTAGTTAGAAGTTCATTTCTCAACAGGCCATCTGTTTAGGTCCATACTCATATCTGTCAAACTTAATAACATACCAATATTGAGCCAAAACCGATACTGAGTTGATACCGATGTGAATTCCTATTGAAAACAACTATTTGTCATGTAATAAATACACAGATAAAGAAGGTTCTGACACAAACCAGAAACATTGATGGAGGTCCCAGCATCGATGACACCGCTGTTTGGGCGAACACAGTATTTACGCGGAGCTGTCGTCTTGACTTTGAAGCACACATTTTGGTCTGTCGGGTTTGAGAGCTTTAATGTGGCAGTGACCACATCTGTAAATGGGCCTGAGGACAGAAAAAACACAGAAGACAGAATCAGTTATTGAAGGGAGAAATTTGTGGGTGTCTGGCTGAAAAGGGAAGCAGTTTTGAATTAAAAATACAAGTCACTGGATGAATCACCTGCTATAATCACATATCATCATCATCATCACTAGTATTGGGTATTATGATGAACATTGGATTGGGTGTAAATTGAATTTGCAAAGCTTTTTGCTTCTGTGCACTATATCACGATCAACGATCCTCCATGATTTGCAAACTAACAGTCATAACCTGATATCATGATTTGCTCTTTCATCCATATTTCTGCCATATCGACCACACCTGACCTAACATGCTTTATGTCAAACATCAATTTGCTAAAAACTACTTGATATTTGGACAAAAAGAACCTGTCAACCAAACGAGAAAAGAATATCAAAAAGAAGATGAAAATTATATTAGAAATTTCCGGTAGCACACAAAGACTCAGTATAGTGTGATATTTAGTAGTTTTTATAAGGGGCACGTGGGCAACGTGGTTTCACGTCGGCAATAGATATGCAACAGTTCAATATTGGCACCAACAAGGGCGAGGGCCACTTGCTGCTTTAATTGCAAATTATTACTGTAATAAAAGGTCCATTAAACCTGACTAAATTATTAATGAATATATGCCTTCACAAGAGATGTGTGTGTATAAGCAAATCTTCACATCAAACTCAAAGCAATAATAATTTCAATCACCAATCAGCCCACTTCACCTCAGGCTCTGTCTTGATGCAATTTTGAATGTGTTCATTACTACATTTATTTGGGGACTCAGACACCTGCAGTTTACTTCATGAATAAATCTGACTAAATTTAGCAAAGCTGGTGAGGAATTTATATTGTTACCCAGTCAATACTGGCAACATATCCTAACTCACTGGCTACATCTGACAGATTAAAATATTATGAAACACTTGTGTGACATAATTTTAACCAACTGAAACGGTAGAAGAGACAAAGGCACCATAGTTTCTTGGGAAACACTGAAAGCTAGTGGGAACGTAAATTGTTGTTACCCACAATAGTGACTACATATCCTAACACACTTACTAAATTTCACTTATTAAACCAATATCAAACAAGTTTATTTTTATCCAAATAACTGGAAAAAGCTAGAAGAGGCAAACATTGATGTTAGTTTGGACTACTAATACGCAAACATACACAGTTTACAACATACCACGTATTGGCATTATAATTTGCCAATTAATAATGTATAATAAATGATTGAATAGGTTGTTGATAGTCGGCCTGGTCTGACGTTGCACAGTTAGCAATTAGCTCAAGTCAAGCTAGCACCTGTCACCAGAGCTGTTGAATCCAATCTCTACAGCTCTGCCTATCACCACTCAATAAAGCAGAAAAAAATTATAATTATATATCCTTAGTAAAATAGTGTAATTACTTTACTTGCATTTTATTTAAGTTTGAAGCTGATGTATTTTATGGCGTTAGCGTTACCTCTGAATATTAGTTCATGTTGTGGCTCGAGTACCAGGACTTGCTCCGTTCTGGCCATGTCACAGGCTCTTTTTTCTTCCACCCCAAAAAGACTGGTTTTCCCCGAAGACAAGAGGCGAAACTCCCGGTAAATATTTCGCCGACACTTATGAGGGTTATTCCCGGGGAGGACGGTGAGGACAGGGAGGACAGTGCTGCTAGTTGTTGGTGAAGGAGGCGGCGGACTGGAGCTGACACCGACAGCTGCTGAGGCTAACGGCTAACAGCTACAGCGGAAACACGGAGGAAGTGACGTCGTTAGTTGATTAAATAAAAACGTCATGAACATCAAATGTACATCAGAAAGGATGCGATTATTGTAAACTTTACAGTAATTCATTAGCAGTGATGTAAATTATGACGGGGCCCTGCGCAGATACAGAATGGACCCAAGGAACAAAAAAATTAAAATATTTATAAAATAAATAAATACAAAAAAAGACATCCTTAAGGTTATTATGTGTGTAATCAAGCTAACTAAATTGGGACCCAGGGCGGGGACCTGATATAAAACTGATTTAAACTAGAACTCGATTTTAATTTTAAAATGACTTTGTAAAACAGGTCTAAGCAGTGGTTCGAAGTACATCCTGGGTTGAATAGTTTGCACATTGTCCTTGTGTCTGGGTGGGTTTACTCCTGGTACCCCAGTTTTCCCCATCAATTTAAACTATGTATAGTAGGCTAGGTCCTAAGGCTTACTAGCCTGGATCCAGAGATGTGTGGGTCAAATGCAGAGGACAAATTTCCATACAGTAAAATATAGACTATAGCATATCTTATGGGGACAATAAAGTATACCTTTTAATGAGAGGTGGAGACAGATGGGTTTAGTCACTTGACCAAAAAAGCTGTTTTTCTATATTTTAACAGCTAATTTTTAAATGGTTTTAGTTCAGATATGACTACAAAGTCTCTGGACGACATAATGGCATCTTTTTTATATAAGACAGCATTACCCTGACTTTGTGCAAACTGTTCACAAAAATCAATTAATCTGATTGAAAGTGGTCCTTATTTGAATGAATTCCACATCAGGATATCAGGAGAAACCAATAAATTCTAGATTTATAGTAGAGACTCCCTTTTATCTGAAAAGCTCTTTTTAAACCAAGAAACCTTACTGGAAAATGTCACTTCAAAATACTGTCCCTTTTTTTTTTTTTTTGCTTCTTTTGAAACATTTGCAGTGTCACACCACACACAGTGTTGACAGATGTTTTTTGTTGTTGTTTTTTTTACAATACATTTTACAATACACTTTGAAAGCCCTGAAAAATATTTTGTGTGGAAAGAGGCCCAATCCTGTTTTGAGAATTGTTCATAATCATTACTTTATAACTAAAAAATGTGAATGAAAATGAATGATGCGAGTGAGCACCCATCTTCAACCTTTCAAGTGTCTTTGCAGAAAAAGAGAGAAAACTAAACACAACTTCAGTTGAAAGGATTTAAGTTATAGCAATACGCACACTATCAAGTGTACAATTTGTCAAGGTTCATTTGATTCTAATAAAATACTTTTAAAACCCATATACAGTTCATATATTTGTCTTTTTTGGGGTATATGGACCAGAAATAGACAGATAAATCATAATGAAAAAATGGGAGAGTTGAAAAAACAAAAAGAGAAACAAAAAGTGATAGACGGGTCATTAGAGGGGTTTGGCCAAGCTTTACAGCGCAGTGTGACACCCAAATAGCTCATTACACACGTACAGTCATGATGAAGGCACAGGGATCTTCTAAAAGTTTTTTCTTTTCAATAAAGTTGTACAAAATAATACATTTTACAGTCTGTACAAGAATAATAGATCAGCAGTGACGTGAAGACAGACAGAGGAGTTTAAGGGGTAAAGATAATAGAAAGAGACCAGGGCAAAAAGAAACAATGTTAGAACAAAAAGCATTTAGTGTCCCATAAATCGTCCTTTCTTCCTTTATTAATATTATTATGCTTTATTTTTTTCTTGAAAACAAAACTGAAACTGGGACATAACAAATTAATATGTGGTGCAGGAAAGAGGGAGGCGGGAGAGCAGTGGGGAGGGTGACAAGGACAGTAATGTCAAAAAACAAAAAAAGGCGCACTGGGCACAATGGCACAAAAAAAGTCAATTGTGACAAATATGTAACTTTTTACTGTAGGTTTTGCACCCCTCGTTTTTAAGTTCCATAAAAGTTGTTAATAATAATCTGTAATTCGATAAATCCTGGAGTTACAAGGAAAAGTCAAATAATCTGTGGTCGCATATTGACATCCGAGGCAGCTCAAAAGTCCAACAAGTTCATATAGTCCTGGATAATACTGCGTTTTCAAGGCTCCACAACGACTCAAACTATAATCTCAAAGCACTGTGCTGTGAAAACCCACTTCTTTCTTCTTCTGTCTTGGGAATTCCCATCAAAAGCAGGCGATATGTGGAATTTTGTGTCCCGAGCACAGTGCTTGTCTTCAATACAGTGATCTCTTATATTTTTAAATCCTTTTTGCAGATAATTCAATAACAATTATAATCTCTTTCAAAGTAAATCTCAACAATTTCAAACTGCAACTTCGTCTAGAAAATGGCAGCCCACAATGCGGCCAGAACAGCAATGTTTATAAGGCCATGATACATGACCCTTTCATCAAACAGCCATTTCTTTTACCAGTAACATTGTCCACATAGTAGGTTTTAACAGAAGTCTTATTTTCAATTTATTTCCCCCCCGTTTTATCCAACATCATGGCATTTTGGGGTTTATCAGTTCTGTAGTTGATAAATGTTTATTTTTTGGCTGCAGACCTGGTCCATCACAATAGTTCGTACTGTCTCAGGTGCATTCTCTGTATGATGTCTCGACAGTCGTTGAAGACACGCCGGATGTTTTCGGTGTCCACTGCACACGTGAAGTGAGGGTAACAGTAGTGTCGCCCGTCGCCGCTCGCTGTGCTGATTCGCTGTAAAAAAATAAAATTAAAAAAGAGTTTAAAAAAAGTATGAAAATAAGACAAGCTATTTACTTTTTTTCATATTTGCACTGAGCCTTGACTTGTTTAATTTTATAAGTACATTTTATATTTTCTTTTAAACTAAACATTGGTATGCAGTTATGTGCACTTACTAAATGTGGGTGTTTTTGTACTGCAATGCAAAAATCAAATAATAAATGACAAAATGTATTTGCCCACTGACAGTGGCTCTGCAACGTTTGACACCACTACTACTTCAGAAAATATTTGGATTTCTAATCAGGACTAAGAATAAGCTCTATACAAGGACTAAACCAGAGCTAAATCCGGTCCTAAAAACACATGTTGACTTACCAGGAACTCATCCCGTATGAAGTACTTTGCTCTTGTGACGCGGGGATCTTCTCCAGGCTCCGGTGTGGCTTGAAATTTTAAAAAGAAAAAGAAAGAAACTTTATTCCGAGTTGTGCTACAATTTATTTTGATATAGTTAAACATGTTTAATGTGGCCGCTATTCTTTTGTTAGTCTAGGGTGACCTCTTGTGGTTTGTTACCATAAATACACTGAGACTGAATTCTTAATTAGTCTTCAAAAAGCTACAGTATTAACCATATCAACAAGGAGTTGGCAACATGGTAAAATATAATGTAACAATATTTTTTAAGCAAAGATCACATTCTCCTCTACAATTTTAGGTGACTAAGAGTTATTACATATTTTTTTGTCCTAACCACAAGATTACTGCTAGTCTTCATAAAAATCTTTTTTAACCACAAAATCAATGTACATCCAATCCAAATTGTATCATACTTAATACTACGTATTTCCTTTTTCTATCAATATAAACACTGAATTGTTGTAAAATGACGGTGAAGAGCAGAGCATAAATGAATGCACTGTATCAGAATTCAATGACCTTCCCAAATTAGCAGATCGTCAAAACTTTATATTACGATTCAATCTTTTGTCGCACCCCTAATATCAATTTTGGTCATAAAAACAGGCTTTTTATATTTCCATAAAAACATAGAAAAGCAAGATATGTAGATCACATCTCACCATCGTCCGGCGTTGTGTATCGAGCAAATTCAGGAAAGTATTCCTCGATTTTAGATTTGCCCGCCAACACCTTTTCTGCCAGAAGATCCTGTTTATTTAGGAACAAGATGACAGAAATGGTCCGCAGCCACCTGAGGGGGACAAATTAAAATTATGTTTCCTTTGTATTCATTAGTTTTAATTAAAAAGTCACAGGTTTTAAGTTTTAGGGCACAGTTTCTCCAGTCTTTTAATGCACAAACAGCATAAACATGTCATACCTATTGTTCCATATGTTTTTGAAAAGATTGAGTGCTTCTTGTAACCGGTTCGTCTGATTGTCCTCTCGGATCACCATGTTGTAGCTGCTACTGGCCACAACGAAAATAATGGCCGTTACATCTAAACAATACAGAAAAAATATTTGTTACAAAGTAGTGGGGTAAACAATAAGCAGAGTAAGACAAAAAAGTCAATATGTTACCATTAAAGCACTGAATCCATTTCCGGCGCTCATCTCTTTGACCACCAACGTCAAACATGCTGTAAATTTAAAAGGGTAGATTTGTAAAACAGCCATTCATTGAGAAATGGTATACGTTCAGAAAAACTCAAATTAAGGGGTGTCACTACCGTTAAAACTCTTACTTAACTTGAACATGCTAAAGCAGTGGTTTTCAAACTGTGGTACGGGGACAACTGCTGGGCTCTGTTTAGTGGCTCTCAGGTGTCCTTTGAAGGTTAAGATTCTGCTAGAGGGCTTGGTTTTAGACCTTATTAAGTTCAAGTAAATTCTGGTAAGACCTTGTTTAGACTTAGAAGGTAAGACTAGGTTTTGTCACTGTTTAGACTAAATAAATAAACTGGCTTGGCTAAATAAAAATATTTTTTTTACTTTATTGATAATATAGTAAGATGACAGGTAACCAGGGAGAAGAGTAGGGAGTGAAATTCTGCAAACTCTTGTGAGACAGATTCAAACTCACAACGCCAGGGTGGGCACTGTAAACTCTCACTATTATGAGGTTTTCTAATATTTTTGTGACCCCACATTGCACTGCTGTTACTCTTCATATTTGACACTCACTGAAAATTAACTTTGTCGACCTGGAACCTCGTCTCAAAGATCCCCGATGTCAGCACTCTGCATCGCAACAAATCCTGCAAAGATTCACAAAGTACGATTTACAAACTATAATTTTAATTTGATGTTAAAATATATAAATATAATATCGCTAGGCTAAAATGGCTAATAGATTCATGTGAAAATTGTGTTATGAAACATTCTGATGAAAAAGCAATGAAAATTCACTCACCTGATCTGTTGGAGTGTAGTCAGTTTGCTTCACAATCTCAATCTTATCAAGAAAACTGAGGACAAGAAAGAAAAGTGAAATTCAAATGGTTAATGGGATGTCATGATAGCACTTTTTAGACATTACTTAACACCCAACATAAAACGATAAGAAAATGTAAAGCTTGTATTGATAATTGGTGATGACAGTATACAAAAACATCACATGATTAATTTGTGCCTCCTGACTTAACACATTTCACAATTTCAAATCTCTCACCAAACCAGTGAACACACCCAAATACACTCAAGTCATCAAAGAGCCGCACAAAACAGGAATGAGGATCAACAACTTCATAAGAAAAGCTATTAAATGATTGATTAGTGTGGAATGAAACATGAAATGAATAATAAACATGACAAAGACTGGATGTCAATAACTTAATCAGATCAGATCTAAACCATGGATCTCTTATAAGAGCAGGATAAGATACTGCCTCCTCTGCCTTGGTTCCAATTTGCATAGTGGCCACTCAGTGGTACTGCAGACAGAAATGCACCATGGCCCAAAAAGGATTTTTCTCAATGACTGCCTACTAAGGTATATTACACCTAAACTTTCGAAGTTGTCAGATTTAGTATTGTTTATTCTCTATTTTCACGTACTTCAAGTACGTATTTTCATGTATTTTATAACATAACATAATAACATTTATTATTGTGACGTGACAGCTCTATCCCTCCTTCGCGCTGATTGGTCAGAGCAGACTACGCGGTCCGGCTGGCAGTAGTGCACATGCTCAGATCCTTGCGCAAGGCCACAACTGCTTCTTGAGAATGCAGAAATAGCGAGAAAACGTTTTTGGAACCATGCCCATTGAGCAAAATGAATTTAAATCAACTGCGGCCATCTTGCTATCCTTTATTCTGTTTCATTAATAGATCCATGGTTTGAACCAGCATTAAAATATGTCTACAAAAGGACTAAAGCAGGACTAAATCAGGTCTTAACCAAGACAAAATCAACATTTGGAAGATCAAAATTTTCAATATATGATTTTCTCTGTTGAACAGCCCTAAGCCATCTCGAACCATTTTGGGACCATGACTAATTCAGAATTTGGACCCAACAAAAGCTGAAGGAAGAGCTGTGGTGGCATCTGTCTGACATTACGGAGCACAATCTAAAAATAGTTCCTCAGCGCCGTTTCCATGGAGACTCCACCACCGGCACTAAAAATAGACCATCATCTCCCAATCTAGAGCCGCTCGAGTGCGTACACAGAGACTAATGTGGGCACATCAGCTGCTGTTTTTGAAACGGAGGAACGGGCGGGAAGAAGACGCAAGGACTGCACCACTTCAGGGGGTGTTTAGATGTCGAAAATACTACTAAGTGAGCAAATAATGTGTTTTGTAAGAGGATTGTTTAGAACATGTGATTTTGCTAAATGAGACATGAGATATCAGAGGATAATTCAGAGATCAGAATTTAAAGCAAAAGTAATCTAATATCCCCCTGGTTTGGACTGAAATTTACTCTAGTCCAAAGATGACTCAGCTGCAGCCATGTTGGATCAAGAGACAACAAACTGCAGCCTCTGTTTGTCAATGTGCAACTTTCTCTTTCTCTGTCATTTTTAAGATTGAAATACTTTCATTTAGCCTATTTAATGTCAATGCCCTTAACACCGATTTCTTATAGGTTTAAAATACAGTAAGGTTCAGAAAATACAGTACATTCACCATTAAAGCTGTAGTAAAACAATCTACAATAACTAACAAAGTAACTAATCAAAGGGGCACATTTTAAACTAGTTTATACATACTTTCATTTACAAAGTGCAGATTGGATCTACCATAATGTTTTAACTTTAAGCCAACATGTTCAGACAGTTGTGCTGTAGCATATAGTGAAGGCACTCACTATTGTGCACAGTCGATAAGCTGGTACTCGTTGGATCTCTCAAAACACGCCCGGACCCCCTCGTCCTGCCATAGTGTCTTTGCATGGTCATAAAACTCCTGAAACGACACAGAAATAAAATGATCAGAATTTTTCAGACTGTATAGCTTAGCCGATTGTCTTCTACTAGACGCCCAAACTCCCCAAAAATAACACGGCTGTAACAGATTATTAGACATTGGAGGAAATAAAGAAAATTAGCTATTAGCTATTAAAAAGCTACCAGTGTTGCGGTGTTGCAGTGTTGCATGCTATATGTAAAATATATATTTAAAATTAAATCCATATCTATCTACTTTTAAACATAAAAAATTAAACTTGAAAAAAAAAAAAAGAAAGAAAAAAGAAATTGACTTTGTTTAACATTTCTTTTTGTGACTTTCTCTTTTTATATTGCACATACAATAAATAAATTAGCGATACACCAATAGCAACATTGGATTGGATCTCAGTGTCAATCCAGGCCCATCAGTTGGATAGGTGAGTGTGACCAATACTTGAGCCAATATAATTTATTACACTGAAAAAGCTGGATTGGTGATTCTTCAAAATAAATCTGAAAATCCTTTTGCTCATAGGTCTCCAACTAGCTTAAACAGTAACAGTGGAGAAACATACTCCCAGTTTGTCAGGTTTATTGAATTAGTGAGATAGTCAAATAGTTAATAGACATGACCCACTGAAGATCCTTACCTTTAGAGACCTTACCTTTGGGCTCATTAGTGAAACCCTGATGTTTGCTGCTTTACTGTCTCCTGGGACCTTTTACTACAGTCATCTCACACTAAATTAAAAAGCACTCTGTGACCAGCGCCAGGACAGCTATTTTTCCCTATGAACATATAAATGTTTTGTGGAATTTCTGGTTGAATTGAGATTCTATCAAATAGTATTTATGTTTAGTTTTGTTTGTGTAAATCAGGGGTGGCCACACTGGGACCTGGGACTCCTGTGGGGTGCTAATGACCTTTAGAGATAAGCTACCCATTGGAAAATTATCACTGAAATATTTCAGAGTTCAGTTCGGACTCCATCACATTACCTCCTGGCATCAGTAAATATGTTTTAGATATCAGGTTTTATGTACAGTTGCAAGAAAAAGTATGTTTTATACATACAGTATGTCAAGAAAGCGAGTACACCCCTCACATTTTTGTAAATATTTGATTATACTGTATCTTTACATGGGTCAACACTAAAGATATGTTACTTTGATATAATGTAAGTAGTAAGTGTACAGATTGTTTAGTGTAAATTTGGTGTCCCCTGAAAATAATTCAACATACAGCCTTTTATTAAAATGGGGAGAAGAGAAATACATATACTAGGCCCAAGCTGTACACGACAGCAAATTGTACTGTATGTTGACAAACCAGACAAACAAGACAAACCATGCATCTGTGTCAAATGCTATGGCACCAACGGCCACCTTAATCTAAGGGTTTTTATATTATTAAAGGGCAATTAAGAGGCCCCACTGCAAAACCATAACACATGGGGAGGGTCAATGTGACCTTTTTTTTTATTCATCTGGTTATTTGTGAAGGATATTTTTAGACATTTTTTGAAAACTACATTCCTCGTTCAGTCCATAGGTGGCAGTACTGAGATAACTGGTATCATTTTAGTCAGATATGGTCATATTTTTAAAAATACACTAAAACAATTGTGTATATGAAGTTACTCACAGGTGGAAACTCAAAGTCCTTATGGTTGACAAGGTTTATGACGTATTCAATCCGATGCTGGTTTTCAGGACTGGCCAACTGCACTGGTGGCGTCAGCGTGCTCATCGCTGTCACTATCGTCTGAAAAACAAAAAATACTTTAAGTGTAAAACCTTCTATTACAAAGAAATGTACCGTTAATAAAAAAAATATTTTTGAGAGAGCAACAGAAATAGCTAGTGACTCACCTCAATGGCCTCTTTAATGTTATTTTTAATGTCCTGTATTTTCGGTTTCTTTTCCCTGAAAAAAGGCACATTCATAAAATCAGTATTGAACTGTGGATCACATGAACTTTTCATAAAATTGTGTCAGAAAGGTTTGACCATTTACACAAATGAAAAATGTATTTGTATGTAGGTACTGTATGTGTAGGACAAAGATAAAATTGTTATTGTTTAATACCACATACTAACAGATTGAAAAACATTTATGCAAAAAAAATGTCATCTATGTTCATCATCAAGCTTTTTATCTACACCACTTATCGACACTCAGTAAAAATCAGCTGATATTTCGGATATATTTCAGATTTTGTTACCCTTTCTTACACATAAACATAACCTAAAAAAATAATATTAGATTACAATTTTTGTGGTATTTCTGCAGGAGGTTTTGGGTAAGTGAAGCCTAGCCCAGCTACTATGGTTCATAGACACACAGACCATTCACTCTCACATTCATTCTATATGGTCATTTTTCAGATTAACCAATTCTTCTAATACATTCATATCTTTGCACAGTGGGAAGAGACTAGAAAGAACCCACAATCACACAAAGACCACCTGTAGATAGCCGAAACTTAAACTGATATGTAAAGGTAAAACAAAATGTATTAGTATGGTCAGTTTCTATTACAATATGATGGTTGGAAAAAATAGGGAGGTACTTCCAACTCTTTGTATTTTGTTATTGTATATGTTTTACATCCACTGATTCAGCCATCAAAGTTTTTCAAAAGCACAAACAAAAGCTTAGTAGGCCTCTGTAACCAAACATAAGCCTAAGACATTATATGCAATTACATTTCTTACACAGAAAACATTGTTTATGTCATAATGTCTTCTTGAATAAAAAAAGAAAATTCATTAAGTAACTATCCTGAGCCCTGGCATGTTACAGTGACACGATAGGCCACACTGCACTGCGTATTTTTAAGTGAAAAGAGTAAACAGACCTTCAGTGGCACGCGCGGATCAGAAATTATGTCTGAGTCTGTCATAGCGCTCAGCACTTTGTGCAAAACATCGGACACTCACGTTATTAATGAGGGCAACACCTTAAATCAAACAGGACAATACTGTCATTACTACAGTTTCATGAGAGTGAGAAAAGGGACATGGATTTTTGAGGTTGCTTGAAATATTTAAAAGAAGCTAAACAATCCTTAAATGGTTTACAGTTGCAGTAACAGTTGATATATTAGAGCTCTTATATTCAAGAAATAGCAGTTTAAAGCCCAAAATAGCGCTCTGTAAGGGGAATATTCATGATAAAAAAACATCCTTCAAGCATCTGCTGGTTGCATTTGCCGCTACATCATTTACATTAATTGTAAATGTTTAATTAATCCATGTTGATAAAAAAAAAATCTTGTGCTACAAGATTTGGGGGACCAGGGGTTGGCATGTACCCAAATGGATAAAAAAATCATTGTAATAATAAAACCTCTTTGTTCGGATGGTAACAACATCCACCAGGGCACAACTACAGATGGGGATGTCCATTACAATACTGTCTGTTGTACACTCACAGTTACATATGGACAGGATAAAGAAGCGGGTGAAGAGATAGAGACTGGGAAGACCTCATTAACGGTTTTAGAGTCATTAAAAGTTATGTGTTTCACAAAGATGAATCTCACAGAAGTATCATTTTGTGGTAAAAGTAAGATGGAGTCACTGAAAGGAGTGTGTGAGACTATGTTTGTGGAGTCAAAAGTTAATAATGAAAACTAATAACTTGGTGTTTTCGGATTCAAGAACCAAACCTACAGCACTTGTCAATACTTAATAGATGGCTATAAAAAAGTGGCTAGGTTTGCAGTGGATACAAACACCATGATACTGGAAAAAAAATGTGCTACAGAAAATATATTGACATTAAATAATAGGTGTTATACTGAACGATAACTGGAGAATGGTCAGTTGAATCAAAATAAAAAAAATGGATCAGGGCATCACTAACCTAACTCATCACAGTCTTATCTTAAGTCACTTAATATAGTGCCCAGTGCTCCAGAGGCTGCTAGATGTGTGTCTTGCTCAAAGGCACAATAGTGGACACAGTTACAGACAGAGCTGAGTCAGTCATTTATCCTTTTTAAAAATCAGAGCATGTTTCCGGTCACAAGCCGTGCCCTTTAACCTTTGGGTTACCACAACACTCGACTCATTCTCCCAAAATCTCTTCACAAAGGCGGAACCGAACCCTCAGTCTCCAGCAGTAAATTAATGTCCTGCCTCGGGACAGAGGCTCGTTAAAACATGATGCTCTGCCTGTCATGTGGACACCCACGAGCAACACTCTCTTTTCATGTGAAGACAATAGTGACTTACTGTTACATACAGAGTAGGGCTGTAAAAAAAAATCGATTCACGATATATGGCAATACTTTTTTGGCACGATACTTAGTATGGATACTTCCGCTGAGTATCGATACTTTCATGACGTCATCGTGCATAATTAATGAGCTACAGTCGTTCTGATGGCAGAGCTGTTGAAACCAGTTGAGCTGCAGTTCCCAGGCTGGCCACTAGGGGTACCTTATATGAGTGTATAGTGGTGCTTTTCCATTGATTAAACAGTGACTGTTTGGCCGGAGGAGAGATCTTCTTCATACATTTATATTGTGTTTGAGTGGGCCTCTATTAGACCAGGTGGTATTTTGCTGTGGACTGAAGACAACTGTGTCTGAATTAGAATATAATTGTAGAATTATATTTATTGACCTTTGTGAAGAAAAGTTATTACATATTCCAGAGCCAAAGAGT
>JAVQKG010043096.1:0-14126 GCA_036025885.1 Hypseleotris bucephala
CTCCCTCTCCCCCTCTTTCTGGTACACACCTCTCTGTGTTACTGACTGGTGTGTCTTTGCGTTTGCAGTGAACAGTACATGATGCGGAGGAAGCGTACAGATGATGAGGAGAAGCTGCTGAAGCTGCTGCAGGGCATGAAGCCTCAGGACGGCTTCACCACGTGGTGTGAACAGATGCTGCACGCTCTCAACACCTCTGCCAACAACTCCTCCTCCTCTCTGGACGGTAGGTTCAGCACTAGGCCTTTGGTATGGTCAGCAGAACAGTCATATCATGCTTCTATCTATCTATCTGTTTGTGTCTGCAGTTGCCACCATTGTGGCTTACTTAAAGGAGGTGGAGTCACCCTATGCAGTGCTGGACTTTATCCGGTCCTACCTAGGGGACACAGTGGAAGCCAAAGAGTTTGCCAAACAGTTCCTGGAGCGACGTGCCAAACAGAAAGCCAACCAACAGAGACAGCAGCAGCAGGTGAGCTTTAAACCATAACCACAGATTGTACTGATGACAACTACTGTGGAGCCTGATCTGTATTAGGGGGGGTTTATTATAAGTAAACGTTACCTTAAATCCTATGGAAATAACAAGTCTGTACTTTGTCAGAATGTTTAATTTGTTATTTTTATATTTTGTGCAGTTATCAAAGGAAGTGGCTGGGTTGAACATGAACTTCCCTCTGCAGGTAATTCTTTAAATTTTATATTCACACATTTTTTTTATTTTTATTACTATGCTATTTCCTAAACACCTTTTTTTTCCCCTCAGGACTCAATGCGAGGTATGAACCCAAACACCCTGCAGTCCATGTTCCAATCCAACCACATGGGCAAGGCTGGTCTCTATGAGAACCAGGGGGGAAAGATGAAGAAGAAACAGCCCCTGATGCTGCACTCTGACCCCAGCATCTTAGGTATGTTTCACACTTCATGTCAGGATGGGATCAGGGAGTTAAACATCTACATCTACTACAGACATCTACAGACAAGAGTCAATAGTTTCTCAGTCCTTGTTTGATGGAACCTGCTAGTGTGACAGTGTGTCATTATAATGTATGACCTCCACAGGGTACTCATTCCACAACACGGGGGAGTGTATGAGCCTGAACGACATGGAGATGGTGGAGGAGTACTGAGGCGACGCAGCGCAGCAGCAATAGCTACCTGAGGCCTTCTTGTCTTTTAATCAGACAAACCTGATGACGAATGTGCACTGCTGGGGGAACCGGGAGGAGCAGGGGAGAGGGTATCCTCTGGCACTTAACCTTAAGCACCTTATTCTAACTGATGCACTTTATTGAGATGGGATTTGAGTTTGTGTGTGCATGTGTGTATGTGTGAGTGAATTGGGAAAATGGTGCTTTTTTTGCATCAAACTGGAAGGGGAGCAGACACAGTGGTGAATGGATGGGAGTTGATGTCAGGGGGACCTTTAGTTTATCAGCGAGCAGATCCTTTCTCAAAAAGACAAACACTGTTGATATTTCTCTTGTTTAGCATTTTTTAAGTTTATATAAAAAGTAAAGCTATTGAAAAAATGGATTATAAAAACTTGAAGATTTGCACTTGCCTAAAAAAAGAAATGACAAAAATCACAAAAAAAATCAAAGGGTTAGTTAGAGAAGTGAATATTTTTGTGAATGTTGAGAGACTGAGAGAGTGATGTTGTAAAATACAAGTCTGCACAATGTTTTTCCTTTCTTTTTGTTGCTTACCAAGGCGTATGAAACATAAGAGGCCATTTATGTCTTTATTTTTTTGTTCAAATTGTAATTTTGTATTCTCATGAGAAGTGTGTATGTCCCTGTCCAAACATTGGTTTGGATGTTTTATGAGAGCGTCTGAATGAGTGAGAGAAAGAGGCCAATTGCACAACACATCCTTTCTCTCACCAGCGCTTCATCCCTACAGACTACAGCAGTGTAGTAGAAACGCTCGATTTGTAAAGGTTAGCTTTGCTTCTTACATGACCACCACTAGGTTCTCTCCCTTAGCTTTTCCTCTGGGAGCTGTCTGTGGACAGGCCAATCATGAGGGACGTGAGGTGTGCATGTGTACAAATGACTTAAGACTACAGGTACTCGTGGAAATCCATGTGCTTTTTGTATGACTGCACATTTGTGCCTAAGAACTCGGAAAGGGTGCGTGGCCATTGAGACATTAAGTGAGTGAGTGTGAGTGTGTGGTGCTCAGCACAGTGTGAGTGATTCCATGGTAAATATTTGGAGTGGTCTATCTGAAGGTCAGATGTGACCGCGTTGCCTTTTGTCAGCTCGAACTTGTGAATGAAAGGTGTCGAGATTCTGACTCTGAAAAAACAGCATCTTAATGTGCAAGTGCACAGGACGGTGCATGAAATGTTAGCATATTGTGTTACGTATTCGTTGTTGCAATTTGATAATGACGAGTTTTCATTTTTAATGAAAAAATATATATGAATATATACATTATATACAAAGTTTAAAAGTATTTGGACTAAGATAATGAGCACTTGGGCTGCTATTTTTGTTGTTTTATTTTTTTTCTTAATTTTTCTGTTTATTTTTGTCATTATTGCCATGTGAAGTGTGTATTATTTCTTAAGAAAATATTGAATGTATTCCAAAAAATAACAAACCCATGCTGATACAGACTTTTCCTCAGAAGATTTCAAAAATGGAAACAAAATAGAAAAAAGTACTTTTTTAACACGGTGAAGAAGTAAATGTGTGGAAACAGTTGAACACACTGCCTCAGACTGGAGCTCTGCTTGTTTACACACCACATACACATCTGTGGCTGCAGTTTAGTTTCTACACTTTGGCTTGTATTTTTGTTCCCACGTGAGTGGGCTTTGCAAGTGCGCTTCTGCCATATGGACATATGTTTTTTATTTTTTTATTTTCATTTTAATTTTTTGGCGAGTGGAAGGCATCCCAACAACATGGACAAGATCCTCTAACTGGACCTTCTTGTGTGGTGGTGGATCCTGAAACTTGATCAATTCTGGAGCAAAAGCGTGGACAAAATCAAGGATGGGCTCTGTGTTGTGTTGAAGAGACTGAGGGTGCTTGTGCACTTTTCTTCACCTCATCCCTCATAAGCACTCACCCTGCCCTCACCAACTCACCTATGCACTTTTGTTCATTCAAGCTGTGAGGTACCATTTTGGGGATGGGAGCACAACTACAACAGGAGGACTGCTTTTGAAAAAAAAAATCCCAATCTGAAATCAGAGACTTCTCACCTCCTGTATATATAACCATATTTTTGTATTACTTTTCGGAGCAGAACGCTTGCGAATGGATGAAGGAAAGACTTTGAATACATGAGTGAATGTTCTTCGCAAATCTTTTTGGATATAGACTTAGGGTGTGTTTCCCTCAGTTTGCCAGTAAAGTGGGATCGGAAGGGAAAACCACACGGACTGGGCTACTGTGGCTCTAGGACTGACTGATTGTCCACATGGATGGTGCAGAGGCACCACTGGGCCTCGACTGGAGTGTCTGAACAAGAACCAACCTGCTGCCAGTGCTGACGGCTGCACAGGGCACCACCGGGACTCCCCTTGGTAAGAATCATACACACACAACTCTCCATCTCCAGTCTGAATCTACTGTGTGGACTGTATGTCCTTATGTTAGGGCGGCACAAAAGAGGAAATACTATTAGGCCTGGTGCAATATTAGAATAAAAAAGATTTAGATAGCAAATTGCCCCGTCAGTTGTAAACAATCTAATCCAATGCAAGTTTGGGCAAAAACTTGTACTTATAAAAAAACACAAATCTAAACAACAGACTTTTAATTATACCTATTTAGTCACAACAACATGTTTTGATTCAAGAAAAAATAACAGTGTAAATGTAAAAGTGTAAAGTAAAAACCATGGTCAGACTTAAGACCATAGCAGTATTGCAGTTAGGGCTTTTCAAATAATTGATATTACAATTTCAACTAAATTGAGGAAAAAAACTATTAATTAGGCCTACTCTAATTTTAATTGTGGAAAATACTAAGACAAAAATAATCTCATTTTGATATTGTTTGTTAATGACTTGAGATCATGTTAAAAAGCTATATCAAATTTGATTCTTCAGTTAAGATAAAAAATTTAAAAGGAATATATGCTGCTTCACCAAAATTAATAATCGTTTACAATCGTGATTTCAATTATGACCCAAATAATTGTGATTATTTTTTTCAATAATCGAGCAGCTCTAATTGCAGTATATTTTTAGATTTTGCGAAGGATATAACATTTGAGAATGCTTTAATTTCGAAAAAAAAATGTTTGCACTAAAGCTAATTGTTGCAAATAGCAGTAATGATTTGATGATTTAGCGTATTAATTTTGGTCTGAACCTCCACCCCTTTACACAAATTTGAATATTGCTTATTCTTCATATTTTTAATACAACAAAGCTGTTGGTTATAGTGCATAGTTTGACTCCATTTTAACAGTTGTTTTTGTGTTTTTCCTTTATGCCCAGGGCCGTGCTTTACTTGCTGCCCTCTGTTCACGAGGATCTACCCTACGGCCGGCCCCGGGACCCTTGACTCTTGACGCCTCGCCTTTTTCGGAGCCTAAACCTAAAAAAAAAATTAAAAAATATTGAAGGGACTCGGCAGTGGTGTCAATGGGACTAAGCTGAAGCTACAGGTTTTTATCAACTCTGGATTTGTGGACAGCTCCTGAGCACTTTCTTCACATTCAAGAAGAAGAGCTCCATACAATCTGAGCGACCACTGCCCCCTGTAGCTGCAGAACTGGATAAATTCAAATGTACAAAAAAAGACTTGACAAAAACATACACACAAAAAAAACACATCGCAACACAAGTTAAAGACACTACGCAAGAATATACATTTAAACACACACATGTACACACAATAGGGCTACACAACAGCAGACACACACACACACACACACGAAGCCCGACCGCCCGTCTATACGCTGGGCGGGTCGGCGTTGTAAATATTGTAAAAGTCTGAATCTGAGATTTTGTTTTTCGTAGTGGTTTTTTGCTTTATTTCTCTGTTCTATATGCCTTAAATTGTATAGTTTGGTCCTTGAATGGTTAACTAAACTAACCCTATTTTTGAGTTGAAACCATCTTGTTAGCGAAAGAAAGAAGAGGTTTTGTTTCTCCCAATACGTGTACAACTGATGACAATGGACGCAGGAGGAAGCGAGTGGAGAATGTAATGTTAATTTGTTGGAGTTCATTAAAAATAAAGTGTATTTGTTCTGTTGAGGAGGATGGTGCAGGCTGAAGGGCTACTGTAGTGTCCAAAGGTTTGAAGAATGACACTTGTACTGGGTTTTATAATAGTAAAAGGCTTATACTGCAGGATGTTATGAAGAGTGATGGGATTAAGTCTTTCAGTGAGGTGAAAGAACTGAAATTGAACTCTGTGAAGCCTAGATCTTACAGCTGAATCAACCTTAGGACAGGTGCTATGAAATGTTTATTTGGGGATTATAGTCATTTTCAGAATTTTCATGACACTTAAATAATCTTAATCAAATCACTCTCCTAATCTGGATTACTAGAATAAAAATTGAAGCAGTAAACTTAGTGAAAGTCAATACTTGGGTCATTCCTAAGCCCTGTGGTCATAGCTGTACAGTCTGTGCTGGTCAGCTCATCTGACCGGGGTTTAAGACCACACTGATTTCAATTATATTTCTGCACCATGTGACAATTTTTTCAAGTGACAGCTGGTATTCAATGGACTTTAGTTCAAGTCTACATCAAACTATCTTAGCCTTTGGTCAGTATGTTGCCTTTGTTAATTGTGTGAATCAGAAATCCCACTGTATCATCAATTACTTAATGGTTCCAAAGAATTCACAAAGGCTGTTCAGTACTTATGTTCTGGGTAAATATTTTATAGCCTGATAATTATAACATTTTGCAGTATACTGCAGATTTTAAAATGAGCACATGAAATTGTGTTGTCAAAACATTGAGATGCTGTCTTGAGAATACTTTGTCACAAAGTTGATCATTATTAGCAGAATAATTTTATTGGTCATCTTACCCTGGTCAGCTGAGCCAGTTTGCCCTAAGTCTTTAAATGCTGTTAACAACATGCATACAATATAAAGAAACTGTTGAGAAAAAAGAATGAAAGATGTGTAAATAGTTTGACTTTTGTTTGGTTGAAGAACAAATACTAAATAAATAGCATTTAGAAATGACAGAGTCTTTCATTCTTTGTGGTTGAATAATATTGGAGATCAATAATTACAAGTTTTGGTCACAACCACACCAGCCCCCACCCATCCTCCAGGCCTGCACTATGCATAGGAGGCGGGCAACTCTCGCGATAGCTGCAGACACATGGCAGCGCGCTCTGTGTGTTTACAACTTATGTCGTGACGAGCTTTTGAAAGTCCTCTAGTAATACCTGTGCTAACGCTTGATTCTATACATAGCCGTGTTTGGAGACTTGACTCATCCTGGGAGAGTGTGGAGTGAAACGGAACGGTGAGCAGACGCCAACAAAGCAGCAGCAGTACGGAGGTATTTTAGCAACAGAGTAGAGCTAACGTGGCTAATGCTAACGAGAGCAAATGTGGAGGAGTTGGGGTCTGCTGCTGTCAATGCACGGGAATGAGATACTTCCAGCCATTTTATCCATTCTGCTGTGACACAAGAATTAGAAATAACAAGGAAACTTTAATGGGATGCTGCTTTGTGCGGGTCATATTCCGAAAAGTTTGTATTTAGTGAGTTGTGGCCACAGGTGTCTATATGTACCCCTGCACAAATTGACGCCATTTTAAGTTGATGTTCTAACAGCGTGTTGTTGTATTAGCCCGCTGGCTGCAGGCAGTGGGTGCTGTGATGTCCTCGTCCCCCGGCAGACTGCAGCCACTCTCCAAAAGGAAGCACTACCCCAGCAGCACGTACCTGACGCACATCTGACAGCCCTTCCCTCCCCGTACACCTGTTGACTATCAGAGGAGGACCAGACATGAGCGAGGCAGGGGGAGCAGGGGCGGAGATAGAGGCAGAGACTGACCCGCCGCCTCAGCAGCCACACTCCACTGAAGAAGTCTGCTCAGAGGACGAACCTTCAGCCGCCAAGAAACCCAGGATGAGTGACGAGGAACAGGATCTACCAGAGCAAACTCACACTCCAACATCACCACAAGAACTAAGTGCATCAACACATACAGGTATCTAGTTCTTATCTAGATACCTGTATGTGTTGAATTGTCTTCTTTCCCTTCATTTTAGCAGATGGTAGTGACTCAGTGGTAGAGTAGCCCTAGAACTGTAGGATTGGCAGTTGACAAATCCTGTTCAAATACTGCGTACACGTTTGTGGTGGCATCAGGCAAGACAAATACTACACGTTATCTATGTCTGAATGCTCTTGTCTGATTGGTGGTAGTCACAAAGGACCTGGGTGAAGAAGGGCTGCCACATCTGTCAACTTGTCCCAGGGAAGCTGTGGCTACATAAGTAGTAGCTAAGATACAAGTGGAAAACTAGCTTTATAGCTAAAATTGTTGCATATACAGAAATGTATTTTGTATTAATATGCACTGTTCTTGTTCTCCTGTTAACAACAGTTCAGTTTTGTTTTATGTCCATTCTTTTCTTGGTGATGTTCACAGGAGAAACAGAGTGTGAATGTCCAGCAGAGGCCGCTGTAGAGGAGGAAGGTGAGAGAGAGTGTCATCAGAATGGATCTACAGAAAAAGAGGTGCCTGAGGGGCGTGAGCCAGAGGAACCTGAAGAAGATCAAACCAAACATCAGACTGTTGAAGAAAGGTGATTTCAGAGTAGATGTGACTGGATTGTTGGTGCCAAATCAACTGGTTCATGTCCCTAACACTGTTTTGCAATGCTGCCATTTTGCTTTAATAATAGATTTTATTCAGTAAACAAATTCCAGGCCAAAAATGCTCTCTTCTTCATCTTTGCAGGCTTGACTTAGATTTTATGCAGAATCCTCAGATGTTGACAGGTTCCTGGGCTGAATTCTCCACTTTCCCAGAGAATTACCTAAAAGGCTGCAAATGGTACGGTCAGTTGCTGTATGCTTTGACTTGTGCTTTTTCTGTATCGAGAAATGTAGGTTCCACAGACAAAGGGCTTGCTTGTTAAATGTGTCTAAAATAGAGCACAAACATGTTTTAGGTAGGAGTTTCATATACTTATATTGTATGTTTGATCAGCGTTGTTATACAGAGCCAAAGTCTTTGTGACAGTTAAGCACCTTTTCTTATTGTTTTAGTAAAACACAACTGATTTTATTGTTATTCTATTACAATTGTGACTGTGACATAAATTAGAATATTTCAGAATGTAAATATGTGAATCTTTTCCAACCCCAGGGCTCCAGATGGTGCGTGTCTTCTGACCAACAGTGCTGATAATGTGCTGCGTGTGTACAACCTCCCTCCAGAGATCTACTCCTCCAGCTGGGACCTCATCCCTGAGATGGTGACTACATGAGGCTCTCAAAGCTCTCAGACACATTCAGAACAGTTAGACTTTATTTCAACCACATCTTTTCTCTTGTACAGAGCCCAGTGCTGCGCATGGCAGAGGGAGACACCATCTATGACTACTGCTGGTACCCACACATGAACTCTGCTGACCCAGACACCTGCTTGTGAGTCAACACACTATACTAAACTTATACAAGGTAGACTAGGCAATAGCTTTAAGAGAACACGATTTTAGTTATTGGTTTAGACAACTATATGCTAATGCCCTGTTAGTCTGTGTGTGTAAAAAGTATGAATTGTATTTTTCAAGAGTTCCATTCAGCAGTTAAATGTTATGTGTGGGGACTCTAAGGACCAACTTGTCACTATGTTGTAATTCTGGGCTTAAGAACTTGAATTGATTCTGTGATCCCTCTGCTGTAGTCTGGCCAGCAGTAGTCGTGATAACCCGGTGCATGTGTGGGATGCCTTTTATGGAGAGGTGCGGGCCAGTTTCCGTCCATACAACCACCTGGACGAGCTGACCGCAGCACACTCCCTCTGCTTCAGTCCAGACGGATCTCAGCTCTACTGTGGCTTTGATAAAACTGTCAGAGTCTTCTACACTGACCGGCCAGGACGAGACTGTGAGGAGAGGCCTACTGTAGGTCAGTCACATTCTAATATACACACTTTCAAACACATCTGCGTGATATTAGAGAAAACATCATTTAGTTTATCAATATTACAAAGCCAAAACTGACGCAAAACTAATTGATGTCTAAACTAAAGTTAAATTAGGACTAAACTCTTTTATTTAGGTCACAACTAAAATATAGAAATATTGTGTTATAACAACAAACTTTTAAATCTGATATTTCCTCCATTAAATGGACTGCTTTAAATTTGGGGAATGACCTCAAGCCAACCGTCCATGGTGTTCCAAGGCGGTGGCCTACAACATCAAAGTCTCCCCATCTGAACACAAGTATGTACAGTTGAATGGATGAATCTAAATGTTGAGCTCCTTGTGACCCTTATAGTGCTCTATAGTAGTCTATCATAGATTTCCACTGTTGTAGTTGTTGGAGGACTGTCAAAATGTTAGAGCACTGTATTAACAGTGTACCATAACAATATGGATCTAAAAGTACATTCACTCATGGTGATTGAATTCAAACTATATTTGTGTTCAAGTTTATTATAGAATTTATTACCAAATCAGTAAAGTACTGACTTGTATGTATTCTGTGTGCAGTGAAGAAGCAGGGTCTGACTGGGATCATCTCATGCCTGGCTTTCAGCCCCTCTCGGTCCCTGTACGCCTGTGGGTCATACTCTCGCTGTGCTGGACTGTACTCCTGTCAGGATGGGACACCCCTCGCCCTACTACCCAACCGCCACCACGGAGGAATCACCCATCTGCTCTTCTCTCCTGATGGAAACTACCTGTACACAGGAGGACGCAAGGTTAGCACTACAACTCACCCTGTCCTCTGTATCCTTATGTATCACACCTCGTGTCCTCTATCACTACATCCATCAATCCATGAGTTGTCTCTGTCAATTTCCTGATCCTATCCATACTCACTGTGAACAGAGTATCTTTAACATCTTAAACTTGATCTGCAGTTGTGGCTCCTGTCTTTGCAGTGCCACTCTCTGTAAAAGAGGGCTTAAACTAATCGGTTTAATTGGGATTAATAATTGATAATCCTTAACTGGACTATACAGACATTTACTGAGAGAAGAAGACACCACACAGCAGTAATTAAGCCTAAGCTGTGGAAAAATATATACATTATTTTGCATACATTTTAGTTTCTTCTGGCTCAAATTTAGTCAAAGTTATCCTATACACACCTTTTGCTATCTGATGACTAATTAGTAAAAAAAAAAAAGTTGACTAGTTTGCTAACCGATTAATCTGTTGCACCTCTACTGGTAACCATTGAACATTGCTGGCCTCACCAGAGTCTTTTACATCTTTCATTTCCACTAAAACTCTTCTATTACACTGTTTATTTCTTTAGGACCCAGAGATTCTTTGCTGGGACCTGAGGGAGCCGGGAAAATTGTTGTTCTCCATGCAGAGGAACGTGTCCACCAACCAGCGCATCTACTTTGACCTGGACATGTGAGTATGAGCCAGTCCTGAGTGTGTGTGTGTCTGCTGGACCTCTGCTGACCTCATGTCTGTGTGTTCAGGTCAGGCAGGTACCTGCTGAGTGGAGACACAGAGGGAGCTCTGTCAGTGTGGGACACTCACAGTGCCCCCTGTGGGAGTACAGAGGAGCTGCAGCCACCCCAGCTCAGATTCCAGGCCCACTGGGACTGCACTAATGGAGTCAGGTACACAACTTTACAGCTGAATAAGTGTTTTCTGATCTTTGTCCTTGGATATCAGGCTGCAACCCATCTTCAAAATAAAGTACGAGTGTGTTTCTTTTGGAACCAGCAATAAGCTTCAAAACACATGCTTCTACAGTAAATAAAGTACTGGGCTGTACTCCTATGTGAGGACCTTAGAGACACTCGTGAATATGGAGAAGTATGAGGGAAAGACTATGGCCGCCTAAACAGGAGAAAGTTTAGTGAACAGTATGATTAAAGACATGCAGCAGTGGCCCATTTGATTAAAAATATCATCAGCTTCTTGCCGTCTTGCCACGACTAGTAACAACATTTCTTCTGTGTTTGCAGTGTCCACCCCTTCCTGCCTCTCGTGGCGACCTCTAGTGGGCAGCGTCAGTTTCCGTGGCCCAGTGACAGTGAGGATGACTCTGGTTCAGAGGTGGAGGGAGCTGACTCCAGCCCTAAGGAGCGCAGACAGGACAATGCACTGTGTGTGTGGTGGGCCGGGCCCCCAGGAGCCTCCAGTGAAGGGCCCCAGCAGCAGGAGTCCAAGGCCTAAATCACTCTGAGTGGAGTCCTGTCTAATTTACTTTGGGAAATGCCCGTAGTTTGACAGTGCTGAAAGGACTTAAATACTTGTGCCAAAGGTGGACATGATATTTTCAATTTGAAGTGACATGTTTTTGATACCAGATAGAGTTGGAGTGATAGTGAATCATGTGCCCCTGCTTTATGTGTGTTTATGTGAAGGGGGTGGCTGCTCTAGTCTCAGTAAGTGCCATTTGTGTTGCTTTTGTAATCTAAAGAAATCTCTCCTGTTTTTACTTTATTTTTATGAAGTTGAGTTGCATGCCCAAAAAGTGTACTATATTTTTGTACGTGTCGCTAAGTAATTGAATGTTTACTGTGTGGATGACTACAGTAACCTTCTACCAGCCACTGCCACTTGTGATGGGGTATAAGTGTTTTCTTTTAACTATTCTATTGACAGTGCTCAGATTTGACCTTGTGCGAGTGTTAGTTGCAGTAAATTCACTGTGTGCTTCAGTGATGATGTGGCTATCTGTGAGCTGTATCTGTGGAGTGATATTGTATAGCCATGTGTGAATTATACAATCATATGTTCACACATAAGGTCTGTTATTACAAATATATGCCATATGAATTATCCACATTAAATATTGAGAAGATGATTGGTAATATTTACTAGATACCCTCATAAGGTTAAGGATTTTTTTTTTATCACTGACAATTTCATTTTAAATCACTGATATAAGTCTATGTCCATATTCAGTTAGACTAAACCAGGTCAAAGCCCCAAACATAGGAATAGTCAAGAAATAAGCATTAAATGGTTGATTAGAAAACTAGATTAAACTAGATTTTTTTTTCATGATTAATTTCTGTCAAATGGAAGGCCATAAATTAACTGTGGTGCATTTATTTTTTTGCAATACAGATCGGCACGAAGATTATAGTTGACGTTTGGGTGAAATTATCATGAAAGTGTATGTGTTTACTTGTATTCATCGATTTGTAAACTTTTGCAATATACTGTACTGACACATCACATACTGTTTTAAAGTACTGTTTGTCTAACCCACCGGTTCTCATACTCTTCATTCAAAGTACCACCTCAGAAAATATGGTGTCCAAAATACCACTTAGGACTTGCCCATATTTAAACCAAGACTAAATGAGTCTTAAATGTAATAATAATGCATAGTACTTAAATACCGCTTTTCTAGATACCCAAAGACACTACAATTGTATTACTCATTCACTCCACAATCACACCGATGGTAGTTAGGTACTAGTGTAGCCACAGCTGCCCTGGGGGACACTGACAGAGACATGGCTACCAGTCTGCACAATCACATTCATTCATAGGTGTTGGTTAAGTGTCCTGCCTAGGGACACATTAACAATATGTGTTACCCACTGCTGCCCCTGTAAACTACTAAACCAGGTCTAAATCATGTCCATACTAGAGCTAAATATAAATCTGGTGACAAATTCAGTTCTGAACCAGGACTAAACTAGGACTAAGCACGACAAGACCAGGTCCAGGTGCCACCAGAGATGGCCCACATACCACCGTTTGAGAACCAATGGTCTAAACAATAAATACAAATAGTAAAAGAGAAAGGCAAACAGCTTTCAATTTCATATCACACTGTAACTAACCACAAAAATGCATACATAAATGTTTATTACACATTACCAGTGGTCATACAAGGCTCACAGCGAAGGTTCCTCCTCTCATAGCTCTTTGTATTTCTCTATAATGATTGTGTGAGTGGCTTTGCTGGTTACACTATTTACTCTGCAATTCAATAAAAATATCTTTTTACACATTCATGTTCTTTCTGTTCAGATCAATTCAAAGTTGCCAGCCCTGTATGAAATCCCTGATGCATACAAGATGATGTTAGTCTCAGAGGGGACTGTTGGCTCCCAGTTAATAACTACTCGTGGCAACTGTCTCTACCATGGGACAGGAACAAAGGCAAGACACACAACAAGATGGAGCAACGCCAAACAAGGGTGAATAATAATGCTTTCTCAGTCACACACTTGGATTGTGATTTAGTAACCAAAATAAACACAAAATAATCCTTGCTACTATAAAGGTTTTTTTCACGACACGTAGAGTGCAGAATTTTTTAATTGTACAGTAGTTAGTAAAAACATTTATATAGTTTGAATTTACAGTTCTATAAATAAGGGTCTTCAACGTGGTCTCCTCACCACCCATGACTATATTTTGCTGTCCAAGGTGGGCATAAGCTAAGACAATAGAGAGGGTATCAATAAATAAAAACGACAAAGGCCCTAAACTACAACCTTGAGGTACTCCACTAAGCAATTTTAAAAGGGCCATGCAGTATCTATTCCAGACTATTTGAATGAATTATATTTGCCTTTAGAATAGAATGTCTCTTTTGGGAGATCTTACTTTCTCAGTTAAGTTGTGATCCTTTTGAAGATCACAACTTTACTACTACCACAGCCAAACTATGACTAGCAAGGAGGGGTTTCTTTGCCTACCTAAAGGTGTGTGAAAGTGAGCATTTTTTATAGCTCCTGAGAAGGTTAGTGCATCAGCCTTCGGGATTATTCAAACATGCGTAAATTACTTTTTGACAAGAAAACATTATGGCATGACAGATAGAAGTTAGTTTAGTAGCGGGCTTTTTAAGAAGGCAAAACATGTTAGTAAAGAGTTAAAGAGTAAAAAAGTACAGGGTGAAAAAACTACTGAGCAACTGTTTCAATGCGATGTCAGTTCAATTGTTTGATTTTGTTGTAATTGGTCAAAAAAAAAAAGAACAGATTTT
>JAVQKG010043113.1:0-10307 GCA_036025885.1 Hypseleotris bucephala
CGACTAACTAGCATCACCCCAACTAAGGCTTTTAGTTTCTAGGAAAGGTTCTAGTGTTAGATTTAATTTAAGTCACTCATTATTTTTGTTAAGTAACTTTGCTGTTTACATTTTACACAGTGTAGGGCAATTTCTTTAATATTAATATTAAAAATTAATAAATTCAGCCGCTGACAAATAAGCCTTATATTAAATAGCAATAAAGGCAGACTTTATGTCTTAAAATGTATGAGTGAAAGAGAAAATCAGATTGACTTCCATGAACCTCTTAAATATTAACACTGTACATGTCCCTGCCTGACCTTTGTGCATTAATCTTGCTGAAGAGAATGACATTTCATCTGGCACTACAGGTGTCTGTTGTCAAATTCTCACTGCTCTTGTCTTCCTGTCCTTACCAGACCTCACTGTTTGTATTGAAGCACAGATCTGCATGAAGATAGTGTAAGGTAGATAATTCAATGTCCAGAGAAGCATTTCAAGTTAGTGAATGGCCACATGTCCATTTGTCTTCAAAGGACCCTCTTGTTATGTAACTCTTTATAAGTTGGAAAGGTTTATACGCAGATCCTGAGGCAGAGATGTCACATGCAGCCTTCACTTGATTCTCTTATAGGTCAGTACAGAGCTTTTAAATTGATTATGACAGCTGCCATACAGTGATGTGTTTGAGTTGACAGGAATGTTATAGCTGATAGGAAAGAGGACAGATGCAGCACTGTTGAAACTAAGTAGCCACATAGTCAGTTGCTAAGTACAACTTAATGAGGGCTAACCCAGCACCAAATCTAAACCGAGGACAAAAAGAATACAATCATTTGTCCTTCCTTCTTCTTCTTTTGTCTTCCATTTGTGTTATGTGATTGAAATATATTTGTTGTTGTATGGAAAGTACAAATAGTCTTAAATATGATATTTCTCTCTAGAACTGGAAATTTACATGCTTACATAGATTTCTCTTTATCATGTAACATTATCATGTAACATTATCATGTCGCTGACACCATAAAACAACACCTCAAAACTGTGTCCCATGCCTACTTTGGACACTCAAATTTTGTTGAAAACTTAATCATGGTTGAGTTAATCTAAAAATAGTCTTTTACAAATGCGTTGGGGAAAATGAGCATTAGTATGTGTCCATAATATTGTGTGAATGCTTGTGAATCAGTGGGATGCTAAAACAACAGGCTCCTATCTCAGAACACCAAACCACCACCACGTCTTCAGCCTACACTGTGCACGATGACTTGAACTGGGACAGAGCGGGAAGCTGAGAGGAGGCGCACTTGTTATTTAGGTCATATTTTCATATCTTTTATAAATTTTCCTCCCATGCTCTCCACTCTGGTTGTTTACTGCAGGCCCCCCTCCCTCCCTGAAGGAATGTGCATTTCACCCGCCTCCCTCTCTTTCACTGCACCTCACCCGTAGCCCGCAGCCAGCCATGTGGACAGCAAAAACGTGTTCATGACTTGAGGAAATAAAAAAAAAATAAAAAGATGCTGATGAAGAAGAGAAACAGTGAGGATGGTGAAGGGAGGGTGAGAGGAAGGCCTATCTAACACAGCAGATTTGCTCTGGTGTAGTGCTTCTCCAGGGGTGCAAAAGCATGCTTCATCCATCCATCCTTTGCTTTTTGGTCCAACTCAAACTGCTCTCTTAATAATATAAATAGCCATTGCATGTTTCAAGGTCTGCTGACATTGTCCTATAAAGTGTTGGAGTACCATTTGAATGAAATAATTACAGTAAAATCACAAGCAGTTTAGTTCAGAAAGACATTGTGTGGACAAATAAAAAGATATTGTGGTAAATTTGCTCACAGACAATTCTCAGTAAATCCCATGCAGCTATTCTGTCAAATACTTGTGCATCGAGTACTTGTCACTGTAATATAATATCACTCAACTGGATGTAAAAGAAAAGTTTTTACTCCACTAAAGCGTATGCATTTCTTGTCGCAATAAGTAACCATGAGTTGATTAGAACTGCCTTCCTTCTCTGTAGGTACATCATAATATAGAAGAGTGAAAACGTGAGCAGCAGTGTTGGTGCCCCTCTCTCTCCTCCGCCCACCGCTGCACACATAAATTATACATCATAGACACTGTCTTCACTGCTCCATCTCCCTCCACCTCCCTACCTTACAGTGTGCGCGTGTGAATAGATTATGTGCATCTTGGCTTTATAGATCCAACCCTCTGTAAACCTGAGTGCAACTTGTGTGGGAAAACATGGGAACACAAAGACTTTTTTTTTTTAACAAGTGGGCGCATTCCTGCCTCTCACATTGCCAGCCCGTCACCATGGAGACAAAAGTTTAGCACTGGTCACAGTAACATATTTAGGTCACAACAGGACTCCTCTCCAAAACACAAACAACAAGAACCGTGATGGTGCGAAGGTGCCAAAAAGTTAGGTTATAACAAGCTACAGCAATGTGAGAAAATGACAAACATGCAGCCAATGTTTACAATTCTGCAGCCTAATGAGAGGTAAACAAATGTCTTTCCAACATTTGAAAGCAGTAGACAGGACTGTAAAGATAAAGGGAAGTCCTATCTTTAGGCTAGATAACCTTGCTTCAATGTATGTGCATAGAGCCATGTCTAACCAATCAACATCTACGCATTCACCACTTTCTCCCCTCACAACAATCCAGCATGGCATGCTAAAATTAAAACTCACGTTTTTTCTTACTTTGCATCAAAAATAACCATTCTAGCTTTTATCTTCCCATTCTTTTTATCGCTCGCCTCACCCTTTCTGTCTTGTCCTCCCATCGGAGAGGAGGCAGAGGATTGCTTTAATTACTGAACTACTTTTCACACCGACAAGATGCATTTCAGAGGCGCGCTTCAGACACCCACAGCCGCCCACTGTCACAATCCCAGCAGCATCCCAACACTGCAGTATACAAGCCTTCAAAAACAAGATTGGAAAAGGGAATGAATTCTCTTGGTTTTGTACAAAGACTCTCAGATATATTGTAATGCTCTATAGTAGAATAACCTATAATGGATATACAGTCACAGGTAGTCCTAATTTAGTGATAGTTTTAAATCTTGTTTTGTCCTGTTTAGTCCTGGTTTAGTTGTGCACTAGTCATAGTTTTGTCCTGATTTCTAGACGTACGTAAATAGATTTGGGAGTCTTGTCAGTTTAAGCCTTGTTTAGTTCTGTTTTAGACCTTGTTTAGTCTTGACTAGTTGAAGTGACAGTCCAGAGCATAGTATGTATTCATAAATTATAAGTGTCTTGCCCAAGGACACAACAACAGTAAGCACAGATTAGAGTGGGATTGAACACTCCTCTATTAATAGGACTCTATGAGCCATGCCACATACCAGTTTTCAAATTCACATATATCACATGGTTTTCTAACAATAGTGTTGTCCTAAAAATATGCTAAAATAATTAAGGATGTTGCTAGTGTATATTCAATATTTTGAGAGGAGAAAGCTTGGAGTCAGCGAATGTGTAATTAATAAACTCATCTGCATTTCAGATTTTTTTTTATTCACAGAGGAATTGAAGCTGCAGTGAAACTAGAGCAAAACGTGAGCTTGATCCTGTCGGCTTGGGAGGAAGCTGTCTACCTCCATTTGGCTTGTGCATCTCTTTCTAAGCCTAGCTCAGGACACTTATTACAATTATCAAACCTTCACTTGTACCAAACTGCAATTACCAATTAGCATTGTGTGTGCAGGCTTGTATTAGGCTGCATAGTAATTGCACACATCTTTATTTACACTTGGAGCCTACACTCTTAACAGCTGTTAATATAACACAGTCTGCTATGGATTTGTCACTGCGTTTTCTAGGAAGAGAAAAAGAAAATCATTTAACTTTATGGACTAATCAATAAAACCTGTTACTTTGATGTTTTGAATCCAGAGCTGAGCCAGAGATTAGAGTTTGCCAACAACTGGGAAGCAGGGAGCAAGAGGAGCAAAGGAGAACCACGGACAAAAAGGGAAGGTAATGGGCCAGTGTGTCTGTCTGCTGAAAGGGTCTCTTGGGGACCAAAAGGGGAACAGGACAACCTGCTGAAAGAGCCAAGAGTCCATTCATAAATATACAAGATACAACACGTCCCAGGACTGTCTCAAATATCACAGACAACGTACACTCCCCAGTCACTTTATTAGGAGCTAAGACCAAGCTGCTAAAGTTCAAAACAAGCATCAAAATGAGGAAGGGAGAAAATATAAGCGACCAAAAGTCACTTAAATTTTCTCCCTTCCTCCTTTTTTGCCAGGTGGACATTTTGGGGGATTTCATAAATTGATGATGACATGGTTTCCGATACAACTATGTCAAAGGTTTACAGAGAATGGTTTCAAAATGATACAATATCCAGTGAGCAACAGTTCTGTTGGCAAAAATGAAGATGTCATTTTCAATGTCAAATTCCAGAGCCTAGAGTAGAACCCAGAAAACCATGTGTCTCATCTAGTTTGGCAGAAAATCATCTGTGAACACAAGCAAGATGACAAAATATGATTGACATCCAGCTGCAAAAGATCACACCAAGGGCTGTCTTATTATGTAATGGGTGACTGGGTCCCCACTGATGCTTCTTGAAGTTACATCTATGTTGTATGTTTAAAAATAGGTGTATGACAGAGCCTCTTTAAGTCAGATGCAGATACAGTAACTGTTGTAACACTTTGGTGGGATTGTGTAGTGGGGTGATGTAGTAGCTTTATGATTTGGTAATGCCAGAATTAAAAAAAACACTGAATAAATAGATTTGTGGATGAAAATATCACAACACCTACATTTTTAAGGAGGTAGTTACGGAACACAGGAGGAAGACTCTATAGGTTCACCGAGTGCTTGATAAAAACTAGGTCTCACAACATCACAAGTTATGTATTTTGATGGTTTGTATAAGCAGACACTAGACCTGGATAAAGTAAGAGATGCATTATCATAATGTGTTTCAAACTTGAGTTTCATTTGATTAATAATGTTAGAAGCCTAAACCCTGTTCGAGCCTGCTTTGACCAACTCAATACTAATAAAACATACTCTACTTTTCGAAGGATTAGTTGAAAAAATCGTAGCACCACAGCCGAAAAAGCAGGGTAATGTCAATGACAACCTAAACAAGTAATCAAATTAATGTAAAATTTTAAACTACAAAAACAAATACTGTTAATCTGATCCTTGAAATTTCATGTCAGACTGTGCCATCACGTGCTCTTGTTACATCAGACCTTCTCAGGTGTGTAAAGGTTAAATTATAGTTTCAACTGCCAATCACCATAATCAGAAATCAAGGACGAAAAATGGCAAAATGGTCCTAGGCCCAAGCTTAGGACCACAAAAGCATGTAGATAATGTACCTCAAATGCCTTTCCCATCCAGCTTTTGCATTTTTGAGTTTTACGCCAAAGCTATAGGAGGCTTCTATTTAACCCCAAGACCTAATGACTCAAGCTGTCTTAATAAATCCATAGCTTATGCATTGTGCCCTGCTGACTGATGTGTAGCGTCATTCGTACATCAGCATCACGTGAGAGCCATCTTATTAAAGTAGAAGAGGTCACACACAAGGCATTCCCCTGTCCTTACTCAGCCACACCTCAACACAAGGCTCATATCTGTGATCTGAAAGTGTTTCCATTTCCACATGACTGCCCAGGACCCCTGCTGAGAGTGAAGAGCAGTAGTGAGTCACAGGTATAGTATGGCTGGTTTAACATGAGCTGATGTGGTGATGGCTGATTAATATATAGCTTGCTTGTCTATATGTCTTTGTCTATGTTTATTAGTTAGCTGGCAGCAGAGAAAGAGAGAGAGAGAGAAAGAGAAAGCAGAGATCCTTGCTCAGTGGTAAATGCCCGAAGTGCTATTGTTTCTCATAATGGCAGATTTATGTATTTTATTCAAGACAGGATGTACTGTATATCTGTATTTAATGAAAATCTTGTGCTGAATATGATAATAAATGGGTAGTCTGTGAGTTTCCTAAAATAACAAATGTAAAATGTAAAACTTATTAATTTACTCCCCTGAACACTACAGCAACATCAGCTCAGAGTTTGTGGGATACTGCTTTGACCAATAGTATCGTGTTTTATTTAAGTTCCTTGCCTGTCCTCTTCAAACTACAGATTAACTACTTGACATCATAGAACAGGGTCACATGGTCAATCTGTTACATGTGATTACAAAATGTAATTCATGCAGAAACTAAATTATACAGAAACAATAGACTTGCATATGAAATTTGCAACTAAGAACAGTTCGTGTTGTGATTTTTGTGTTAGTTGGTTTTTTTTAGACAATTATGGTAGAACAAACACTATTACTCTTTATATGAACATTAAAACCAGGCAACATTAGGAGTGTTTTTTTTTACCAGGACTAATCCCAGATGGGAAAGGGAAAGAATAAACCTTTATATCTCGCCACTGGCTTTAAACACTGCACATCTGAACCTCAAACAACTTGTCACCAGCTGACGAACGTACTGCCTAAAAGACCTTAAAAAAATTACCCTTAGAAATTACTATTGCAATTATAAAATGTCACATGTACTTTAATAGAAGCCCTGGACTCCTCTGACAAAGTGGTGGACCATTCCTTTTATTTGTGAGCTATTTTTGTGTCAGTAGTCAATCCTCCAGGCGAAATGTGCAGTCTTCTTATCATGTGCTACAAATCAGGTCTGGAGTGGGCTTGAGATGAACTGCATTATCACTTTAAAAATATACTGCCAACATCCTATTAAAATGTAGTATTTATGTATCTATTATTGGTTTTTATGGTTAAGCTCATCGGGAAGCTGCTTCACGGCGTGTATAATTTTGCATTTGAACATAGCCACATAAAATTGATTTACCCGAGCTAATAACAGTTAGTGATATCATCTCAGGCGCAGTACATCACACCTTCTGCCTGTTTGTTTGTCATTTCTTCTGCCTCTATGTTATAACAGAGAAGTGGGGTACTTGCTTCCAATGATCTTTTAATTGGTCAGTGGAAATGCACTACCTTTAGTTTTAGTACTTACTGTCTGTGCCACTGTATATTACGGCACATAGGCAGGTTTGAAGACATGCTGGGTTTGAAGGCTATAAACAGCTTTCAAAATATGCATCTTATTCGGTTTATTTTCATCAGTTTGAAGGCTGCTCACATCTTGTTGTCTCTTCATATTAACACCAGACACATACTCCAGTGATGCTGAGATAAGGTGGTAAAAAATGTCTAAAATCTGGGATCCAGACTGGTTTTCCAATCCAAGAAAATATATTTCTTGACAAAATAAAGTCATTTTGAAAGAACTGCTACTTTAATGCTACTACTGACACTTGTTAAACCATGTGCACAACAGTACTATATGTAAAAAATAGAGCATTGCTAAAAGGCAATTAAACCAATAGAGTTTAAACTGCACAGCACAAAGCCACCCTCCTTTAACACGTGAGACACTTTGTTTACCGCTATCGCTTCTATCTTTTTGTGTCTTTCTAAATCTGAAGCGACATAAAGGCCTGGTCCATTTTTTGCCATTTCTGTATAATTGCATCATTTGGCAAGTGGTACAGTTATTTTAAGCACATGGATTCCTCTGTGTACACAAGAGAGCTCAACATTTTAGAGACAAAAAAGTAGGGCAAGCCACATATTTAGTAAAGAAAAGACAAGTCAAGGTTTTACATTTTCTGTATTAATTAAGATTTTAACAAATTAATGTGCAGACTAGGGTGGGCTCTCTGAGTGAAGTTTGTATGTTCTCTGTTTTTTGTTTGTTTGCATTCTTAGTAGTTCTACCAGAAACAATGTAAACAATAAAAAAACTGGATCTCCTGCATTATTAAGTCCTTATCAGGAAATTACACACACAATTGTCATATTATTTTATTAGAACAGTTTTTATTTATTTGTGTTAAAGGTGTAGTCCGCAAGTTAAATAAAACATTTACCCTCTTCTATTATTTAAAGTCAAAATTATTTACTTTAGTCCCTCCCCTGGTTTTTACAGCAACATCAAATCAGGTTACCATTCTGACCAATACAATAGTCAAGTTTTATAGACAGCCTATTTACATCATAGAACAGGGTCAGATCAATTTTAAGCTATTTTTATACTTTTTCTTACTTTACTTACAGAGTACACCTTTAATTTGCATTTAAACAGAAGATGAAGTGAGCAGAAGAACCTCTCTCTGCCGATAAGCGGACGGGATGCACTGCACTGTCACCTAGTTTCCATGGTAACCTGTTGCTATAGAAACAGGCCGTGGAAGAGACTCGGAGTTAGCAGAGGTTTTTTTTTTTTTTTGCCATGGAGGCTGAGGGAAGTAAGTGTACAAAGAAGAGAAAATCACGCCTGTGTTAAGCTAGGGGTCTCTGTTTATAGCCCATACCTGACACTTTAACATCAACAAGACTATACAATTACCTATGCTAACAGATGCTAGCTGGCAAGGAATTTCAGGGAATTTTTTTTGCATTTTATAATACCACTATAACTGTACTTTGGATAAAAGGAGGGAGAGGGTTCATTGACATTCATGGGATTGGGCTGATGGCCGTGTAAAGCAAACATTACATAACCGCAGTGATGCCTGGAACCATTGCCAAACAAGGATTTAGACCCCACTGATTCTTCTGTTGCTATTAAGAGCTATGTCAGTGTTTGGTGATGGCCAAATTGTTCTCTTTTTCTTGCTTAAAAATACGTAGTAATAAGTCAAGGTAACTACTGTGAAATGAAAAAACCCCAAAGTACACTCACTTCTTGTTGCTTTCTCTGTAAAAATATGGCTATAGATGAAAATCAAAGCAGTGTAGACTTCTTAAAAGAAAAGAAAAAAATATTCTGACCATGTTTCATGGTGTAATGTAGGTTACCTGTCATAATTATTATTTTATTTCAGTCCCTCCACTGACTTCTACAGTAACATCAAATCATTTGTTTTTTCCTGTATAATTTTCTTAATTTAGGAAACTTACTTATGATGATGATATTATGATGCTTAGTTTGCCACATTTTTGCATGCTCATCTTGGTAGCATTGAGTTGCTGCTATGTCACTGTCTAATATGCTTTGACGAGAGGTTCATCTCATCTCATCTTCTACCGCTTATCCGGGGCCGGGTCCCGGAGGCAGCAGTCTAAGCAGAGATCCCCAGACTTCCCTCTCCCCAGACACTTCAGCCAGCTCTTCCGGGGGAATCCCAAGGCGTTCCCAGGTCAGCCGAGAGACATAATCCCTCCAGCATGTGGGTCTTCCCCGGGGTCTCCTCCCAGAGGGACATGCCTGAAACACCTCCCGGGGGAGGCGTCCAGGGGGCATCCTAGACAGATGCCCGAGCCACCTCAACTGACTTCTCTCAATGCGGAGGACGGGCGGCTCTACTCCGAGCTCCTCCCGAGCTCCTCACCTTATCTCTAAGGGAGCGCCCAGCCACCCTGCGGAGGAAGCTCATTTTGGCCGCGTGTATCCACGATCTTGTTCTTCCGGTCATTACCCAAAGCTCATGACCATAGGTGAGGGTAGGAACGTAAATTGACCTTCTTTACCACGATGGTCCGGTACAACGACCGCCTCACTGTAGAGGCTGCACCGATCTGCCTGTCAATCTCACGCTTCATCCTTTCCTCACTCGTAAACAAGACCCCGAGATACTTGAACTCCTCCACTTGAGGCAGGACTTCTCCACCCACCTGGAGAGGGCAAACCACCCTTTTCCGGTGGAGGACCATGGCCTCGGACTTGGAGGTGCTGATCCTCATCCCAGCCGCTTCACACATATATATATATGGTTCAAATCTACATTGTCCCATGCCTAGCTCTATGTAACCTATGTAATGTATGTCTCATTATAATATCCTGGTACCTTCCACAGATCCTGCGCACCAACAGAGAGTCGTCTACACTGAACTCAATCACAGAGTCCAGCTGCTCCTGTCTCTTCTCCAGGAGTTCATCCAGCTGAGGACAGAGGAGATAGGTTCACTTCATATTATTCTTATTAACCTCATCCTGATATTAGTATATGGAAGGAATATTAAAACAAAATGGCTGCCCTGTTTTACATACGCACCATCTCTGCCTGTTTGACGGTGCGGGGGAAACCGTCCAATAGGAAGCCTTTGCTGCAGGGGGGCGTGTCCAAGTTCTTCTCTATGAGCTCCACCACCATCTCGTCACTCACCTGTCACACACAACATACAAAAGTAAAATTGAATAAATGAATCTGGCCAATTTCAATATGTCTAAAAAAAACTACTGTTATGCCCACAGTAATGGTTATGGTAAAGGTTATTACCAGTTTGCC
>JAVQKG010043120.1:0-11270 GCA_036025885.1 Hypseleotris bucephala
TTGTCTATAAGTCAGTCCTTCTAAGAAATGCCTGCTCTGATTGTCCTACTTTACATTGATTGATCAGTAACACAGGGAAATTCCACACTATGTTTGCTAAATATAGTTGAGGCCAAAAATAGTCAGAAAGGTTCTTTTGTGAAGTAGTTTGTTACTGATTAATCAATTTTTTGATATGAAAATGAACTAAGCTAGCAATGCAAACAGACAACTTTTTTAACCTGCTTTATCACTTTACTACCATAATAAAAGGTATATTTGGACACCTGAAGTGGTTTTGACATGATCAACCTTTGAATTGATAGCACTGATACTTTTCCCAAATAGCTAAGCATGTGTAACTTTCAAACTTGCTAATGCTTGCTAATTTAGCTATTTATTATGAATTGTGCTGTACTTTGCTTACTGATTTCTGCTGTGACTTTTATTGATAGATTGTCAACAGTAACCACTAGCCATTAAACAAATGTGTGACAGAAAGCCCCAAAGTAGCGGCTGTAATGCTAACAAACCCTTGCTAATAATCCCTCATTTTCTTCAGTATTCAAACTGCTTGGGAGCTTCCCTGTGGGGAAAGTCCTTATACTCTCCTTCACCTGAAACCATTTTGCGGTTTTATTTGTTTGGGAAATGCAAGCAAATTCCAGAGCCAGGAATTTGAGCTCACAGTATTAAACCACACAGAGAGAGAGAGGGGGTGGAAAGCTGTGGGTGCAGCCGAAAGGGGGGGCGCCTGCGAGGGAGTGAGTGAGTGGGAGACATTCGATGCACTACAAACTGTTGGGTTTTCCTTGGCCTTAGAAGCAAAGGAAAGCAGGTCGGGCGAGGGAAAAAGAACAGACAGGGGGAGAGAGAGATTTGTGTGTGTGTGTGCAATGTGTGTATCTGTGTCTGCGTGTGTGTGACGTTGGTTCCTGGAAAAGCGGAGGGCTGCAGAATAAACAAGACTGCATGCCTGAGACTGCCCTGTGATGTCACCACTGGGCAAAAGGGGGCGGAGAATGATACTAGCATACACCCATCAGGTTAAAACAGTGGAAGACCAAAAGTGTGTGAGAAAAGAGGAGCTTACAGAGGAGGAGGCACGGAGATAACATAGCACTGTCGAGGAAGAGGAGGAGACTGCACTGATGGGTAAATGGCATTGACTACTCCCACCTCCCTCTTTTTGGTAGCGAGCGGTGAGCAATTAGCGGCACTGCACATCGGTGACAGGGACGCCATATGAGGTGTTTGCGTCAGTGACTACGCTTTGTGTTGTGCATGTCAGGGACTCAGTATCCGCTAAAGAACATTTTGTCCAAGGGGAAGAGGATGTGCATTGGCCAAGACTGGAGCTGTCAAGTCAGAATTACATCTCCCTGTCTTTTATGATGGCTCAGTTATGCTAGGAGGAGGAGAGGAATAAACAGCTACCAGTTCGTCAGCGTTCACAGTGCATGTTTACCTTTGACGTCAGTTTGAAGGTTGACCCCGAAGACTTAGCATGGAGTCCATCCTCTATACTGGCAAAGGTAAAAGCCTGCTTATTATTTCAGTGACTTTTGTATTAAGTTGTTGACGCATAAGATAATAGAAGCAAGTAGTGTGTTCTCTCTCTTCCTCCTTTGTTGCCAAACTTAGTGCCTTGAAAAATTAGAAAATCCTCTAAAACAGTGAGTGTGCCTCTGAATTTAATTAAGTCAAGTAAGAAGAATCCCTCTGACATAAAAGCTTCTAGCACCTTTTTTTCTTTGGTGAAAATGAATCACTGGAGGACAAGAAAGAAGGTGACAAGGAGATGACGGGAACATCTTTTGACAGAGAAATGTCAGACCTTACTTGCCATGATGGGGGACCAATTTGTGAATTTGAAGTTTGGACAGGTTGTACACGCTGACTCACACTGTATGTTGTTGTCATCCTCCTTAAGGACCTGTTGCCTCCATTTGTGGCTGTTTTTCTGTGTTATTGATGACGGGAGCGGCGGGGGCGTGTGCATATGTCCTGTGCACACAGAAAGGAAGTGGATAAATGCTTTATAGCTCATAATGACAAGAGTGGCGTTCAGATGTCTCAGTAAGAAAAGTCTGCAATTCATAAAGCTGTGTATGTGATTGTTTTATGGCTTTATTTTTCAGATGTGGCATGTTTTGTGGAATCATAGATCTGAAAGAAGAGAGGCTGCTGTGGCTGGGATAGTGGAAGCAGAATACAGCATCAGCACTACTCCAATGCCAGATGCTTTTGGGCAGACAGTCTGTCACAATGGATTTAAATGAAACATTTAAGTGATAGATTTTCATTTAGTCATCTTATTCCATTGATTATTATGGGTCACATGTGACTATGGGTGTTAGGTGGAGTACACCCTGGACGGTGGCCAGCTTTGTGCAGGGCAGATATTGTGCAGATATTTATTTACCACATGCAATTTTTTGTGAGAAAGCTGCAGTTGGCGTCCAGAGGATTGAACCTACAACCTCCCCTCCTTTGAGACAACCAGACTAACCACTCTGCCACTGTGCCCCTGATACATTTCATATTTGAACATAAGATAATATTGTATGTACTTTGTTTTTGGACTAAGTCTAAGCCTACATTTTTTGCCAACGTTACTGAGACACTTCCTATTTTAGATTTTATTTTAACAACTTGTCTGGCAGACTAATCCGGGGGGGTAATTTATGTGGCCTATCTGCTCATGTTAAGTGGTTGCATAAGTGCTTCAGTGCGTTTGTGTGGGTTTGTGTGGATCTGAACCCTGCTATTTAGTGCACTAGTGATGCCATGTTGCCCTCTTTATTAACACAGAGTTTACGGCAAGTATCTCTGGCTCATGCAGCTCTCTGGGTAAACATGTAGGTAAATAATAAGCCAATCAGCTCCTATTTATCCAGATTTAATGGAAAGTAAGCTATGTGATAGACGGCTTCCTGTGCAGTGATTTGTGGGTGGCTGGCCTGGTGCTCAAGGTCTGCTCCTCACCAGGTCAAAGCAATCTTTGTCAGCTGTCTGTGTGTATGTTGGTTTATAGTGCACAGAAGATAGGCCAGTGTCATTGTTGATGTTAGAGACCATCTTTAAGAGCCTACTGTCACCTGATGATATAAATGAACCTGAGCTGTCTTATGATTTGTACAATCCAAAGGTCTGTTTTTAAATTTGTACAGCAGTGTTTTCACAAATAAGCCGTGCCAAATATTGCTGTTGTTGGCCGCCAACAGGTATCTTTTTATAGCTCTCCATACTGTGTCCCTGAGCAGGTACAGGTGTTAACTGACATTTTCAAGAGCTTTGATTTAATCTTATTTAGCTGCACAATGTTATCATTTGTACTAACTAACTAACTAAGGATTACAGTGAATGCTTTCTGAATCACACTATGGTTTCCTTAGAATTTAAAATGAAAAACACAAATCTGTGTATTGCCTGTATTCATCACTTCACTCTTGCATGTTTCATTATTAGAATAATAGTTTCATTTAAAAAATGTAAACATGGACCGTGGTTTAGCCCAGTCAGTAGAGCGTGTGGCCCATATAAGAGCCTACAATGCTTGTGGCCCATATAAGAGCCTCGAACTCACATCCCGGCGATGTGAGTTCGAGTCCGGCTCACAACAGTTTACCAAATGTCACTCCCCATTATTCTCCCTGATTTCCTGTCAATCTCCTATCAAATAAAGACAAAAATGGCCAAAAAAATACCCTTTTAAAACAAAAAAAGTAAAAGTTTTTGTTGTGTGTCTTTGCAGTGGACATCAACTCTGCGCTGCCCTTGCGTCTGCCCCCAGCTGCCATCCCCATGGACCTGCGTGTGGAGCACCACCCGTCCCAGCAGGTGTCCTCCCTGTCCCCTCCCGGGCAGCAGGCACCGGGACACCAGCCCGTCATGGCCTCCTCTGTGAGGGAGCAGCAGCTGCAGCAGGAGCTGCTGACCCTGAAGCAGAAGCAGCAGATCCAGAGGCAGATCCTCATCGCTGAGTTTCAGAGACAGCACGAGCAGCTGTCCCGTCAGCATGAGGCCCAACTACAGGAGCACATCAAGGTATGAGGATACAGACAAGAAACATTTGTCTCCTACAAGAGGCACTGGTCCAAAACAACAGAATGCAGCATGCAGCACAGGCCTATTTAAAAGTTTACTAAACAAAGCAGAGACAGCTCTTAATTTAGTCTGCCAAAGGCTGCTTCATTAACAGACTGAAGCAGTTCTCATCTTATTACAATTACAGACTTTCTTCTACTGCTCAGATAAAAGCAATGAGCTGTAGGTTCACAGAAGTGTGAACTGCTGTAACAGTGCAGTATATTACATAAGTGAGCCTGAGGCAGCAGACCTGTTGTTGGCTCCTTCACATATGTGCAGCACTATAGTCTAAGGCATGCCGGAAATGTGTACGTCTAAGTGCCACATGTGACCTGTGAATGATCAGATATCAGACCTGTGCGTACTCCAGTCATAGTGACCTGGAAATATGAAGTGAATCTAGATCACCAGCAGCACGCCCACACACTGAGGCTTAATACAGACGAGCCCCTGAGAGCAGCGCTGCTCCTCTGGGTCTCAACTGTCATACTAAAATATTCTACTGTTTTTAAAAATGTTCCACACTTATACTGCAGCTGAACTAGTTAAACATAAAAGTCAACTGCCTATAAGTAGAGTGTGTGTTTATTTTGTTGTGTGTTCTCCTTCCCGTGTATCCCTTCCTGTTGCTCTTTATAGTTCATTTCCTCTTCCTATAGTTCCTCTTTTTCTTACTTAACCACCTCCTGGCCCGCTTCCAAACTTCCGTCCTTTTTGCCGTTGTGTCTTTGTGCGTTCCCTGTTGTCCGTGTGTCTGGTCCGTGGTGGTGGGCTGTAGTTGGGACCACTCAGGTGGAAGCCAGTGACGCACTCCAAAGTCAGGGAGGCCCGGACCTCAATCAGCCCCATTCACTGGACCTGTGTACACACGGCATTAAAACGTACAGCTAGAATGTCAGCAAACACGCATGCCCGGTTTGCTCTCACAGTCGGAGCACACACATTCACCATCAGACAAGTCGCACAAAAAAGCAAGGATATCTTCAAGCCCATAATGTTTATCTTATTTGCACAGTTGAGGTCAGTGGCTGAATGCTACTGCCTGAAATGATCACCAATTACATGCAACAGAAGTAAATATTGCCACTAAAGCAGCAGCAACTGTTGATAATGTTCTTTCCGTCAATTCTTACACAACTGGAGATGTGTGTGACAGTGAAACAACATCAGAATGAACTGGTTTAACCTGAATTCAAGCCTGGCCTATTTGTTGTTACTCCACATAGTAAGACAAAGTGCCAAATGATTTTACTAGATAACAGTCGTACTGCACAGTAGGCACATTTTGGTTTCGACTTGCAGAATTCTGAAGATACTATACTTATCAAGAGAATCATGCATATTGCAACTGTCTGTGAAGATGTGTGTGAGTGCATAGGGAACATTATGGAGTAGGATGATACTGTTTCTGTTTCTTCCATATTTAGTTAAAATATTTGGAAGACAAACAGGTAAAGGCTATGAAGCTATCTGATAAAATATGAACTAAGCCTTTGTGAAAATAAAATGTATGCCATAGCTTTTCTGCTGCTGCTTCTAAACTTAATAGCATGCTTGTATCCAGGTATACTGCTGCTTTGGTTGCCATGGTTAGTCTTTTCTATCACAGTAGTGGCCTATAAATCTATCAAAAGTTGGAAAAACTGTTGGTTAATTTATAGTAAAAAGTAAAAAGTTTTTTCTGATAGATGTACATATCATATATTCCTCCACATTCATTGCAGAGTTTGGTATAAAGAAGCCTTTGTAAATGTGTGAACCCGCACTTTAAAGCATTGCCACATTAGAGGCATAAGAAGTGCTAAGAAGGTGATGATGAGCTCAAGTGGCTCCAGGTTTCATTAAGTGTGTCTTAGCTGCAGGAGCCGTTAACAAGGGCTGGAAAATAAAATTATCGTTGTTGTACATTTCTGGTCTATTCGGCCACATGGGTTTTGCTTGTGTGTTTTGAGTTTAAATACGATCGTGTGAGTTTACTTTGAGCCTTCCCCAACAGTTTCTGATGCTACATCTTGATTGAAGGCTATAAAATAAGAGAAGACCGAAACTGGAGGGTGGCCAGGTGTACTGCATATATACTAGCCTAACCTTCTCTTCACCTTCAAGTGCTAATGTATTCACAGCCTCCCCGCAAACATTTGAGTCGATTTACTTAAGCATCACAAGTTGTTTAATGCATTTAGCAGTAAACCAATCAAATATTGCTGTAAATATTCTCGAGCAGCACTTTGAGTTGATTTCTTGGCACGTCACAGATGTCATTATGCAGAGTGTCAGGCAAGACAGCTGGCCTCTTTATTGTATATTATAGACGCATTAAGGAGTAATTGGCACTCCTGGTTTGGCGTCGCAGCTCCAAAGAAAGTGAAAAAGAACATTTTAGTGGCAACACTTTGTGCCGTAACAGCGTTTAATTGACGCTCTTATCCGGGGCCGGTCACAGCTAGTTCTTGGTCTGACTCAAGGACACTCCAATGTGCTTACAGGGGCTCGTTTTGGCTTTGACGAAGGGTTATTTTTGACCTTTGCTGGACAAAGAGGTAGGCAGACCACTCTAATGCAGGCAGCTTTGTTGCCAGGTTAAGAGGCAGAATATGTACATGTAATCCACAAATAAGCTTCACAATCAATAAATGAATAGTATATTTCTATATAAGGACAAAATGTATTACTAGGGTTGTTTTTACCTGTGTGTAAGCCTAGAGTCTTGTATCCTTTCATAAATTAAACAGGACCTTTGTTATGGCAAATGTACAGCATTTCCCTTATTAGAGATATCCAGTTATTGCATATCATAAAGCTATCACAATATTGAAATTAGTTATTGCATATGGCATAGTTTTTAATATGCCTCTGTTTCTTATTTAAGAAAAAGTAAAAAAGTAAGTGAGCAGATTGGATTATGTGCTTTGCTAAAACCCTCATCTTCACTTAAACTGTTTATATTTATTTTCAGCCTAAGCGTGTGGCCCAAAGTCTTTACAGAATCACAAAGGTTTTATTTTGCTGCTCTGAACAGATGTCAGATTAATTATTTCAGATGGCGACTTCAACAGAGGAGGATCCAAAAGAGGGCTGTAAATGAGGCGCTGCTAATAAGCGCTCTCTGTCTGTGGCTGATGTGCTTTTTGTCTTTGTGTTTCCGCAGCAACAACAGGAGCTGCTGGCCCTGAAGCACCAGCAGGAGTTACTGGAGCACCAGAGGAAAATGGAGAACCACCGTCTGGAGCAGGAGCTGGAGAAGCAGCAGAGAGAGCAGAAACTACAACTGCTCAAGAACAAGGAGCGGGGACAAGAGAGTGAGAAGACACTTATCAATCATATTACACCAAAATAGAGGAATCACTTTACTTAATTGTTCAAACACAATAGGCCACTTCTTTAACCACAGGATAGACTTGATTCTAGATTTGCATGTATTCCCCCCCGTTGAACGCAGACATGTATAGTCATAGTATGTGAGGTTCTTTAAGCACAAAGCTCTGTTGTGTGTGTGTGTGTGTGTCCCTCCTGTGTGCTTGTATTTGTTTCCATGTTACTTGGAGAAGTGCTGTATTTACTGCAGTAAAAGACCAATATTAGCCGGTGGCCTTGGCGATGGCTCTGCCCAGTTTTTACCGCTGCTTGCTGCTGGATGTCTCTCAACAGTTCATTGAAAGCAAGTGGACAGGAGTCCTTAAGAGCAGTTTACACACTATATGGAAAGTGGTTACAGGTCGAGGCTGTGTGTGTGCCAGTGCAGAGCATGTGGGAGAGCCAGAAAAAAACCTTTGGTTTGCACACCGTGTTTAAACACACACTGGTTTTAGCAAGGAAGGGCAAAATCCAACTTCTGACAGTCACCACTCATTCATTTATTGATGACAAGTTACTGTCTAAAACCTCCTTGTTCAACAGTTATCAGTCTATCATAACATTGGCAAATAGTCAATCTGTGATTTTGCTGATTCTCATTTCCTTAGCAATACAGTATTTGTCAGACACAATGATAGAAAAGAATCTGTTGCACTGACAAAATAATACTGAAGCTGTAAATCTTGCTACTATACCTGTATCTTTAGCCAACCACTACAAACACAGCTATTATTAATCTTATAAATTGCTCCAAAATAGTAGAAAATGCTGGTTATTTGACAAGTGAGTCAAACAAACATTGGCAAGATATTTAAATGATTGCTGCGAGCTTGAAAAACTCATGGCTTATTGCTTATTACAGCTAGTTGAATTCTCAGCTCAGATTTTACTGCCTTATCAGGTCTGAAGTCAATTGGATTGAAGCACACCATGTTCCAAGTTAATATATGAAGTTGTTAAAGAAGGGTTCCCACTACTTTACACTGAGACTGATTGGTGTGAAGCTCATATAGATCTCATTATGTTGCAGCAGATGTGGTAATAGATGTCTTCTTACTTTCTCCCATCAGGTGCAGTGGCCAGTACTGAGGTGAAGATGCGTCTCCAGGAGTTTGTCCTGAATAAAAAGAAGGCGCTGGCTCAGCGGAGTCTCAACCAAGGAGGTCTGCCTAACGACGCTCCCTACTGGTACCGGTAAGCAGCGCGGCTTTGCACTCATTACCTACTGAGAGCCGTGGAGGGCACCACGGAGCTCACATTAGCATGACGCTGGCAGTTAGCACGGCTGGTGGCTTACATTATAATGTCAAGCAGAGACTTGACATCATCACCTGCTTCACATGGACTGAAAATCAATATGACTCCTGTGAAGTTAGCACGACAATGCACAGTGATAGACAATTAAAACACCACGGCCGCTGTTTTATGTCCCTGATCCTCCTAATAGAGCACAGTATAGTTGATGCAAACAGCACATCATTAAAAGTTTGGAGGTAATTCTCCTCCAACTGCAGATGAATAATGTATTGGAGTGTGTCTTAATCTGTCAGCGAGCTTCCCGGACTCCTCACCTGCCACAGTGTATAAGGCAGAGTGAGAGACGGATGGAGCCCAGTTATAAAACAAAGATGGAAGTCCACATGCACACACACATACACATGAGAGCAGGATATTGAAACCTGATGATAGGGCTTTTACACTAAAGGCTTGGCCTTGAAATGTTTATTGTAGCATCTCTAAAGCGCTTTGCAGGTGTGTCTGCTTCCTATTCACTCTGTAGTCAGCCAACACATGCATATATCCTCCTGTTAGTAACCATGTAGTTATCCAAAAAAAGTTCTTCAAATCTATACATTTGGGTGAAACAGCAAATAAAATCAACAGGTTAAATAAGTATACTACATGGTGATGTAAGACACTGAATAAACCTTCTAGGCCAAGCCAACTGATACAAAGTGGTGTTTCTGTCCTTCCCACAGTAAATCTAAATATTCTCCTCTTGATGGAACGATCTGCTCACTTTTGGAAGACAGAAATATGTGTACATCGGGCTTGTCAGGAACATGCAGTTGGGTGTAAGCCAACTCGGCTTAACTTTGCCTACAACAACCACCTTATTCTGTTGGCAGTGAACAGATGGCAGCCCATGTCTGCAGCCTTGCCAAAGTATTTGCATGATGCTTTAATCATATAGATCCATGACAGCCATGAAGTTAGTTACTTTGTTGAGATTACTTCTTCATCACATGTCTCCAGTTATCAGTGCTTGGCCTTCTGTGGCCTTTGGCTCTTGTGAGTTTAGTTGCATCATTAACAGTTTGTGTTTTTTCAGGAAAACTCAGCACAGCTCACTGGACCAGAGCTCTCCTCCACAGACTGGCATTTCCACCTACAACCATCCAGTGCTGGGTGTCTACAACCCTCGGGACGACTTCCCACTACGAAAGACTGGTACACCTCACTCTTCATTATTGCACTCTCACCTCTTTAAAAGATTACACTTTCACACACACGTGATGTAGATGGCTTCAGCAGCATGTACTATTAATCATACCCACATTAGGCCGTCAGAGCCCCCAGCAGCCCTCTTCTGTGAGAGAGGTGGTTTAGGAGTTCAACAAACTCAGCTCAAATGAGTGAGACCGCATATTATAACCTTTTTAGCACCTGACATTTTATTATGCTTTAATAGTTCTTTATCCACAAGGGTGTTTTCAAATCAGCACATCCTTAATATCAACAGATCATATCATTAATGCACTTTATATTCACACTTTGGAGAGTGATTAACATGAGCTCAAATTGTTTTTGAGGTGTTGGAAATTACCATAGTGTTTGATTATTGCTTTCTAAAGCTAAGTGCCTCATACAGGTCTAATATATGGAGAAAGTCTACTGGGAGCAGATCATTGAACTGTGCAACAATTACTTTTGGGACTCTCCTGGGATCTATACCCGGCCCTTTATTGTTTTCTATCTGCATTGATGATTCTGGGTCAAGTTATTCTCTGCTGCTTGGAGTATTTATTCTGACTTTTGCTGATGGTTAGTGAGCTTTTTCCCTTTAATGTAGAAACAAGTTAAATAGAAACTTTGGGTTGTTGACCCTGAGATTTTTCACAGTTTAAATGTAATCATTTCCAACATATTTCTGAGTTGATAGAGATTTTAAATACCAGTTGGGAGTTTGGGAGATTTGGAGAATTTAATGTAAAGTTTTTTTTTATCATTAAAAAGGGAATATATCAAATATGTTTGTAAGTGAAGAACGTACAAAGCTCTGTACACAGGGCTCATGTGTCAGGTGTATGCAGTCTGCGTTTGTGTGAAATCCATGTGGTGTGTGCAGTGGTGTAGCCGTGAAGCAGCGGTCGTCTTACAGTGCAATTATTCACTTAACTCGGCGGCAGGCAGCCCCAGTACAGAACTGCAGGCCTGTTGACTCTTCTCACTGCTGGCTGCGACAAAGACCACTGTGGACACTGGCCCTCACAGCCGCATTCCTCACCAAAAGAGCAGCAGCGAAGAGAGAACTGACAAGACATAGAGACCAATATAGATGAAATAGAATGAACTGGAGGAGTTTGACTTATTAACCTTCTTGATAGAAATCTAGTTAAAATTTAAGGTTCACAGAGCTTTGTGTTGAATTAAAACGAGTGTTTGTTTTTTACCGACGCCAGGAGGTTATGTGATCGCCGGCGTTGGCGTGTGTGCGTGCGTGCTTGTCCGCGTGCGTGCGTGTCCGCGTGCGTGCGTGTCCGCGTGCGTGCGTGTCCGCGTGCGTGTCTGTGATCAAGATAACTCAAAAACTACTGCACGGATTTGGATGAAGCTTTCAGGGA
>JAVQKG010043282.1:0-11662 GCA_036025885.1 Hypseleotris bucephala
TCACAAAAGTCAAATAGACCCTTCCCATATTTGTCATTATGGTTTGGGGACGGGGCCTCTTAATTGCTCGTTAACAATATAAAAACCCTTAGACATCACAGATTAAAGTAGCGGTGAGTGCCAAAACATTGCATAGGGGAAATTAGCTGTCCTGGCGTCAGTATGCACTCTCTGAGTGCTTTCTAGTTTTAAGGTAATGTAACAGAATGCCTTTAAAATATTTTCACGGTACTGTTTTTATGCAAGGTTGACTTTGAGCTGTCTTTGTAACTTAGCCGGTGTTTATGTGAATTAAGAAAGTGCTAAAAAATTTGAGTCTTGTGACTGTCTCTTGAGAAATGTTTAAATAACATGTTTTAACTGTCCATTTCCATCCAACCACCAATTTAGTATTTGCTTTTTTTCTGTAGGAGAGATCTGTGCCTTCACCATTCACGGTCTGGAGGCTCCGTTTGAGGCGGTGGTCCTGAATGGGACGTCTGGCGAGGGTCAGCTGAGAGCCAAAGGCCTGGTGGACTGTGAGCAGCAGAAAGAGTACACCTTCATCATTCAGGCCCATGACTGTGGATCCGGCCCGGGGGGCACAGAGGGCAAGAAGTCCCACAAGTGAGTACTGCTGCATTACTATTGCAAGAACAGAGGATTTCAGTTGTTAAATATTATATTACTGTTAGAAAACTGCTTCAGATTGACCCCTGAGTTTTGTATTGGAGCACACAAAGCTGTTGAGGTAGTCATGATGGAGGAGTGTGTGATTGTTCTGCTGCTGAGATGGTGAGGGAATGGAGGTGTGTCAAACCACGCTTTATAATAGTATAGCATTATGTGGTAACTTGAAAAATTGTAATAAATGCGTTATAGTTTACAGTTTATTACAAAAGCTGAAAATGTCCACAAATGGGGTCAAAATAAAATATTGATTACATATTGCCAGGTTCATACATGACGTGTTACAGTATTAAAAAATTTAGGTAGGGTTCTAGCCTGCCGGCGAGGAAATTGTGGGTTCGAACCTTGGGCCGACTATCTCTCTGGGTGGAGTCTGCATGTCCTTGTGTTACCATGGGTTGCTCCCACTGGCCAAAAACATGCATGTATTAGGAGAATTGGTCAGTCTAAATTGTCCCTAGTGGATAAATGTGAGTGTGAATGGTTGTTTGTCTGTACATGTCTCAGTGTCAGCCCTGCCACTGACCATTGTCCAGGTCCATAGTTACTGGGATATACTCCAGACACCTGCAACCCCTAACGGGAAAATCTGTAGAAGATGAAAATTTTTTTCAAAAGTTTAATAATTTAGGTGTCCAAAAGAAAGCTGAAAGTCTTTTTTTCTTACCACTTCATGTTGACCCTAGAGCTTTCACAGACACACCATCATAGTATTTTCCTCCATCACAAATCTACTCTAAAGAGGTCAGCTGATCAAAACAATTTGTCACACTTGTTGGCTTTCCTGGGCTGCCTTGCGAAATTGCTCTCTCACCACTCAACCTCCTCACCCCACAACAACTCCAGACCATTGCCGAAATCTATCATCTTGTTGAGCTTATAGACACTCAGGGCGACACGTACGGTACTCACTAAACCCGGTATTATGGCAGCGGGGGGTTTCAAGCCTCAGAAATTTTTGAAATTGTCAGAGCGTAACATGTTTGTGAAGGGGACTGTGAGTGTACAAAGAAACTGAGCCACCTATTGTACAGACAGGGGTGATCGTGGTCTAGAGCCATTGAAGTGAATTGGTAGTTGGATGTAGTTGTAGGACTGGACTACTACTTTGGGATAGGTGGAGTGTTACATGTATGTGTTATCGTCAGTTTGGCCACACTATTAGGTAGACCGAGCCTGCAATTTGCTTTAGGTGACAAGTTTTTCATTCAGATATAGTATTCTAGAGCTCTTGGTTAGAATTAGTGACAATTTCAGTGTGGCCATTTCTTCTGACCTCTGGAAATATTTCCGTTACTTTGGGATCTATGGAGTGTTATCTGTGTGTCAGTTTGGTCACAGTCGGGAGAGTCATGCATATGTGAAAAGGACATTGTAACATTTCCTTTCAACAAAGCCTCCAATTGACAAGTTCACACAGATAGCTTGTGTTCCAGATAAGATTGTTTCTGTTGGGTAACCTTCTGTGGATTTGACCTTTGCATTTGACCCATACTTAGAAATCCTTTATGCAGCGGTGCAAAAGTGCTTCCTAATTTGACCCCAAATTTTAACTGTTAAACTTCCTCAAGATTCACATGTTTGTAGTGGTTAAAACTACAAGATAAGTAGGTTTTTGACTACATATTCTGTTTTGTGCAGGGATATTATATTGCTTAAAAAAAATGCAGCCTTTGCGGTTTGCTAATTGCGACCATTAATATTGCGACTAATCTTGCAGCCCTACAACAGGACTTGCACTGATCTAAGATGGGTGAAGGATAATCCTGGCCCAAGGTTGTTCCTAAAATTACTTGTGACATATCAGTGACAGGGATTGAAAGACATCAATAAATGACTGGCTTAAAAGGACAAACAAGGGGATCAGTGCTGACACAAGATTGGGTTTAAGTTCTCTGTGTCCTCTGTTCTCTTCAGTCTGTCCTATTTCTAGTTTTTTGGCTCAGCTTTAGCCCCCGTTGTCCCTCTTTTATGTACTTCTTCATCTCTATTGTCGACTTGGCTCTATGGATATTTTGTTAGCTTGTCCTGGTTATGAAAAAGTCGCTTACAAAGTGGAGTCTGTTCAGTTTCATCTAACAAATAGGTTATTGTCTGATCTTCAAAGACATACACACAGTAGAAGTTAATAGACTGTGTTGTCACTTGGGTAATCCTAAAATGGGTCTCAAACACTGCAAAAGTTAGCAGAGTTTAGGGGGAAAAAGTTTAATTAAAATTACATTGTGTGAACTATCGCTGTTGCAAGGGTACTTATGGTAACAGCCTAGATACATCAATTTAGAGCACTACTTTATACTCACAGTGGCCACTTTGTTAGGTAGATCTAGCCTGCAATCTAACTTAGGTGACAAGTTTTACATTCAGATATGGTCTTCTAGAGATCTTGGTTGGAACTACTGTCAATTTCAGTGTGGCCATTTTCTTCTGACCTCTGGAAGTTTTGCCCACACAATGGCCAATCACTGGACAATTTCCATTTGTGGGACCACTCTCTATAAAGCCCACAGAGATGGATCTAAAACCCCAGCAGATCAATAATATCTGTCCAGAAACCAGATACCAGAAACTATATGCCACATTCAAAATCAGTGTTATCCTAATTTTGAATTTAGCTTGAACATGTTGGCATACCTAAATGTACTATGCCATGTGATTGACTGATTACATGTTTTTATTATATGCAGATGAACCGATTTGATTTGCAATCTTGCTTTGAAAATATCCAAACCTCAGAAGTTGAATTTTCCATGCTTTATATTATCGTTTTTATGTTGAATACAGCTAAACTTTTACAGAACTGCCAATGCCAGCCATGCCAAAATAATACTATATTTGCACTTGCTGCTACCAAGGTCTTTCAAATCGACTGCCACTTAGAGTTAAAAAGCCATTTTTGCTAAATTATATATTATTGAGTTTCTGAGCAGGTTTTGGACACTTATCAGCAAAGTGCGAAGTCAATTCACCTGCACCTCTTAGATTTTGTTTCTGCCCAGATCAGCTCTAACTTCTCACAAAGTAATCTATTATTATTGTGCTGACCTCTGCCAAAGTAGCTTTTTGTATGGAGCTGTGAAGTGTGCTTAGCCTTTGTCAAAATGAGCCATAAATGAAATAAAAGTCCATTTAGTGCCTGTCAGTGGCTCATGAAGTAGAATTATGGAAGCTTTTAACTCATGTCAAGTAGTAACAGGGCTGCCTCGGGGGATTCAGGCCACACAGTCATTTATTAATCCTGCTAATTATACACTTTAGAAATGTGATCACATGTACCCGACTGAGATGTGAAGGCTAGAGTGGTGCAACCAATGTAAAAATACAAGTGAACTACAAATAGTAATGGAATAATACTAAGTTAAAACTGCATTTGCAGATATAACAGCTTTGGCCATTCTTGAAGGGATTTCTACTAGATATTTGAGTGTTTCTGTGCTAAGTTTGTGCCCGATCATTTGTTGACAAATTTTAGGGCAGATTTTGGACAAGAAGGCCGGCTCACAATCTCTGTGCCAGTTTATTCCAAAGGGGGTTGAAGGGAATCGAGGTCAGAACTTTTTGGAACAGTCAAGTCATTCTTGCACTGCTCCCATAAAGTTGTATAGCTTCATCCAAAATCTCTTGGTGGGAAGCTTTTGATAACTTTTTTATAGAGTTTATAGTTGGGGTGGGAGGTTCAGCAGGGCCCGGGTCAGTGATGGCTATGCTTTAAGGGGAGTAACAGCCCTCAAGACAAAAATGGCCTTTTGTCTACAGCCAGGACAGCGTAGGATGTGATGGATAAGCTGCTCAGGAGGGGATGGGGCGGTGGAGCTGGAATCTAAAAAAAATCAAAAAAACTCAATGACTCAAAAAAAAAAATTATGGGAGACATTTTTAGCCTATAAATATGCATTCGTCTTCATTTTAGCTAAAGCCTAAGTAAAGAGTATTATAGATTTCTTATTTTTGAGAGTACAGAGATATGTCAAACAACAAATGGAACTGCCTATAAGATATTGGTGCCAATTACTCATAAGTAAGTCATTTTTCCCATATTGACTTCTTGCATTGCTCTATAAAATTGAATTTAGAGGTCTGGTGTTTTTAAATATACACGTCTTGGATAGATATAAACATACACACAAACTCAGTGCCCAGTAACCACTGACTTATTAAAGACATCATTAATGAAGTGTGGATGTCCTAACCTCACCACAGTATGCAGAGGCTAATTATCTCTGCAAACAGTTCGCCCAAGGACAGACACGTACATGAGTCCGAAATGCTGATACACCCTAATACATTTATAACAGTAATACTGTAGCTAGTGATGAATAGGATGATTTTGCATTTTATAACTAGCCAGAGGTCAGAAGTAACAAGATACATTTAGGTGACTAACTTTTTGAATATGTATTTCTAAATGTAGATATGCCATAACTTAACATTAACAGTAATAGCAATGCATCTTCTTTAAATAGCCCTTTTCTAGATGCTTGATAGTTTCATTCATTATTCAATCACTCCCCAGTCTTACTTGGTGCTGGAAGTGTGGCTGCCATTCTGCGCCTACAGCCCCTCCTGACCACCACAGTCACAGTTAACACATTCATTCATGGTGTCATAAGTGTCTTGCCCAGGGACACAACAACAGTATGCACTGAGACAGGGATTCAAATCAGCGACCCTCTTGTTGCAGGGCTTACCTGCTGTGCAACTACCACCCGATATTCTACTTGAGAAATATTATTTTGAGGTTAAACTTTCCCTGTACATTACCAAACTATCTTTAAGTAAAGAATTGGGCCGATAGTGGTCGCTTGTTAGCATAAGCTGTCATGATCAATTACACCAGGGAAGACAACCAGGGGGACTCCTTGAGATAACACAGCTCTGTCAATGTGTCTGCACTTTCCTTCAGCGAGTATCAGAGCGTTAGGCCTGTCGCACCTCATTCTAATGTGAGTGAAACCTCATTCTGTCAAAACCTGTTAGTCATCGATGTTACTATTCTACAGAGGGATAAAAACATCTAGAGTTAGTGTGATGTTTACCCTTGTCAGACAATATAATAGATGCAGAGGTATGTAGTGACAAGATCTGTTTAGTTTGTTAGATTTCATTAAGAGCAGTAGAGTTATTGCACAATTCATTTTACTTGTCTTAATCCTCTTACTGTTTTTGAGGCTCTGACAACTTTAGTTTATATTGTGAAAAAGTTTGAAAATTTTGAAAACATAACTTACCACTACCAAGGTGTCTGTCGCAAATTAATGATGGACTAGATTACAAAATGCTTAGAGAAGGCTAAATAGTTAAAATAGTTGAAATATTAGAATTTGCACATTGTTTCAATACTTTGTTTCAACTTGAGTAATATTATTTGTCTTACTTGAGTAGGCTACACTATTTGTCTACCAAGTTCTTAGCCAACATAATGTAATAAGCGAGTCTAGCCAATGTGTTTAAATTATGAATACACAGTGATAGGATTTGTACCATCTGTGCCTGTCTGCTTCACTTACCACACAAAAGGAACTGACAATTGTTCCCCTACCAGAAGCAATTGTGTATCTTAGCACAGGACAAAGCTGGTCTGCTGATGCTAGCAAATGGACGTACAATGATCTTATTGTGCAAAATGGACGTCAAACTCGGGATCCAAAAGTTCCTCTGTGGAACAATTTCCTCCTCCGTAGCACTTACCAGTCCTACATGCAGGGCTTTATAAATGGTTTATAATAGGATTCAGAGCACATCCATCAGCTGCAGCAGTGAAATGGCATTTGTCACATTTACATTTAGCACCAAGATGTTTCAGTGTAAGAGCATTTATATTTTGAGCACTTGGCATCATGTCAATGTGGGCTGCAAATAGTTTCCAATTGAGGAGTGTGGTGGAAGAGTGGTTAGCATTTTTGACTGAGGAGTCTGCATATCTTCAGCTTTGACCTCAAGTCCAAGTCAAGTCTCAACTCAGTGGCTTCCAAGTCTAAGTCAAGTCTCAAGTTAGTGGCTTCCAAGTCTGGATCAAGTTGTAAGTCCTTTATTTTGAGTTTCAAATAATTTCAAGTCTTTAAAAATCAACTGGTTATTTACATTAATAATTATTTACAAGTTAAATGCATATATAAAAAAAACAACCACAATGCCTACTACTCTTGATTCAAGTCTAGTCCAAGTCATGCCTTTCAAGTCCACACCGCTACTTTTGTTATAATATGGCTTCTTACTATCCAAAGACATGGATCTGTCAAGAAATGTGTTAATCTAAATTGCACCTAATGATGGAAAGTAAAGGAGAAATGTTTGTGTCTCTAGATCCTGGCTCCAGTCACCATAATCCACTATCAAATATATTTCAAATACAAACAAACACTATTAATAACCTATTACAAGAACTCTATTGTTTTAAGCCCTCCCAGTCGAAGCTTAATTTATTACTTTATCTCCCTGAAGACTAGAGGCTTAAAACGGCCCTGGATTACCATGCATCATGCTCACCTTGTGCAAAGTAAGTGCCTAGCCCCTGTGGACTTCCTGGGTACCGCCCGAGGCCCTTAGTCAATGAGGAAGTGGGGTTTCCTTGCATATTGATGAGTTTATTGGCCGTGTTGTGTTGCGCGGCTGATCCCATTGGTATAGTTAGGCTTGATTATTTCCATTCTAGTCTTACATGAGGAAATTGATCATTCAACCTCTTAGCTAATTCTTGACAAAGATTAATTGAGTGTTCTGGCTTTGTGCTGAAGTGAAGGTGTGCATGAATGGATACAGTAATGGCTTAGTTTTACAGCAGCTATATGTTTAGAAAAATGCTGATACGTAACAAGTAAATGTATGATGCTAATATGACATTAACATGTATCACAGGATCTTTGGATGCATCTGCAAAAGTCTACTTTTTTTATTGCCAATAAAGTGAATTACTACTTAGGCAAGACATTCATGTATTATGTTTTAGTTGTGGCTCAGGTAGTAGAGCATGATGTATACTTTGACTGATGCATTGTGTCCTTGGCGAAGAAACATCACTCACTTTGCCGATAAAAGTTAAAATTGGTGTGGTTGGTGATATTAGTAAAGGCCATGTCTATGTCAGTCTGCCATGTAGCACCTGTGGCTGTAGAGGTAGCTTACCACCACCAGTGTGTGACTGTGAAGTAAATAAATAAAGGACTTACTATGCTTTATTAAAAAAAAAAACAGACTTCATGAAGGAAGATCACTGAAGCAAACTCCAGCAACTTTGGGCTTTAGATGGGGTACGTCCTGTATAGTGGCCAGTTTGTCGCAGGGCTGACACCGAGACAACCATTCACTTTCAAATGTATTCACTAGGGTCACCCATTTGTAACATAGCCATGTCTTTGGATGATGGGAAAAAACTATAGTCCCGTCAAGACTTATTCAAGACAAAAGACAATTGTCTGACTTTCCAGATGTTATGTCATTTAGTCCCATTTCTCTAATTATTCTCAAGCCTGTGCACCAACTCAGCAGCCAAACAATGGATTGAGATCAAAATCTACAGGTAGTCTAGTATTCTGCATGATTCAACAATCGAAAATACTGTCTAAAAAACATTGAGTTAAGTGCCCATTGTTAGTAGGCTCAGCACTATAAGCAGATATTTATTGAGGTGACTGAATTGATTGCTTGAGTGTTCAATCCAGTGGGTCTCTAACACGCTGAAGCTTATTAGACCAATGTAATAAACCAATACCATTTGCTTAATTGAAAAGATTGAGTCACTGGCCCATGTTGGACTGAGCAGCTCCCGATTCGAACACACAAGACTGATGATGTGTAAAGTACGTGAGTGTCTTTAATCACTAAATCTATCCACTAAAAATCATTCAGAGCACTAACAATATATGAGCTCTCAGTGGAAAGAAATATGGCACATGTCCAGAGGTTTTCTATTGCCCCAGCTGCTGGTAATGGTCTTTGAATGTAGTTTAGATTGAGTGCTTTGCTTAAAATTCAACAGTGGTTTTCAATATTATGCCATAGTGAAAATATCCCACAAGACTTATTTTTTCTTTCTTTTTCTGCCTTGTACTTCTACACTCATCTATTTTGTCTAATTGCTTGAAATATTGACAGGAGAAACCTCGCTGCATGGTGGTGATGTTAAGGTGTTAATTCAAGTTATTTATACTATTAGAAATGTCCTGTTTTCATAGCTAGTTTTGTAACTCATAAAATATATTGACTGTAATTTCTTATCAGCTTTTTGCTTATCTGCTTTTGACATATCACTAGATTGATAAGGAATGCCTATGCCACTGCCATATCTACATGTTGTTATAATACTTTAGATTAGAACTTTAGAGATATACTGTATAATGACACAAAACCTTTAAAATATCACGTACCAAAACTACAATTTTCACTTCTTGGCTCTATAGAGACAAAAATAATCTAAAATTTTGAAAAGTTGGAAGACGAATGCACCTGGGCTCATGCATGTTTACCCAGCACAGATTGAGAGCTTAACTAAACTGGAGCATCAACTGCACCATTTTTAGTATTTTGTTTATTGAAGATTATGGGACTTTTTTGCAAATAATCGGCCAGTGACATAACACTAATCTTGTCTGTAAAGTCGGGAATTTAGTAGAGGAAAAAACATTGCTTTTAGTGGCGACAGTGGCTCAAATGTAAGAGAGGTTGTCATATGCCTGGAAAGTTGGTGGTTCTACTCCAATCTGTGCCCAGTGTCATTTGGCAAGACATACTGTATGAACTAACTTGCCTATTTTTGTGATTGTTTAATGGGAAGCCAAGTGTAAATTTTCCAGATACCTACCAAAATGTATACAACTTCTTTTCAAATTAGTAATTGGAAAATGTTATGTCATAAGTAAATTTGATAAATTTGTAAAAACTACAATTATTAGCAGAACTAAGTCTAAATCATATTGTTCCTTTGTGATGTAGTGGTTAGTTTTACAGTATTAGTTTTCCATTCACTTTGTTGAGCAGTGCTGTGATCCCTCTTAGGCCTGGGGGGTCATTTAACCCCCTGCTGTTTTTCAGTGACATCCCACACATGAAGCTGAGGGCTGTCAAAGGGAAAACATGGAGTGCCTTTGGGGACCGCTTGGCTACACTTCAACAACATGAAAACAAAGACTATAGCCGCAGAGAGTTGGTCTGTTGCCTGTTTGAGCCAGATGTGAGCCACAGGCAAAAAAACTCAGTCGCTATAAAACAAAATCATAATTAGAGCATGTTGTCCTATGTTATTCCATTGTGTGTTATATCATGTATTTAAAGGGGGAATATTGTCCCTTTTCATGCTTTTTGAATTAATTTAGTACACTTGTAGCATTTAATGTTATCTGAAAACATTCCTTGTAGGTTTTAGTCTTGGTTTCTCTCTGCCAAAAAAAGCTGTAACTATAAGTGAAAGTGGATGTCTATTTAAGGCCCCTTTTCCACTGTTTGGTCATGCCCCCTTAACTACAATAGTCAGTGTAAACAATGGAATGAAGCAAGGTGTTTCTTTTTTTTAAAGATATTTTTTGGCCTTTTTTGGCTTTATTTGATAGGACAGTAGATTGACAGGAAATCAGGGAGAAGAGTGAGGAGTGACATTTGGCAAATTGTCATGAGCCAGATTTGAACTAACAACCCTGGGGCAAGCGCTGTTGGCTATATGGGCCGCACGCTCTACCTACTGAGCTAAACTGTGGCCCAGCAAGGTGTTTTTATTCACCTATGTAGAAGAATCCAAGTATTTTCAGCTCCTGGGAGGGTCAGTGTCACAGCAATTAGAAATACATAAACATGCGTGAATAAAACAAATTGCCACTTATGTTTTTCATGGGGAAACATTATGACAGAAAGCTAAAGAAAGTCAAGTTTGCATAATAGCAGCCCTTTAATTTTGTAATCACTTGCATACACAAGGCAACAATCATTTGCTACAAGCCCCAGGAGGAGTGCAGCATATGTTTGCCTCCACAGCACAGGGGAGTGTGCAGAGGCAGGGGGGTAATGTCTATGAGCAACCATCATCAATATAACACAACAAGGCCAGCTCAGGGATTTATATAGTGCTTATCATTTTGTATGGCAAACTTTTACTGCTTTTGGCACTGTGTCCCAAACAAGCCCAGTGAATTAGCCTTGAGTCATTTCCGACTTAATTTGTGGATCCAAGGTTCAGTTTAATTATCATTACCAGTACATTAACTCTCAATGTTTCTGCAAAATGGTTTTCTATATGAAGTTCATTACAAGGTATGGTAATACAGTCAGTCATCTGCATAAATGGCCTAAGCTATCAAACCTATACACCATGTTGGTCATCAGAAAAGGGGACATGGTCTTACTTCAACAAATGCAAACAATAAAATATAACTCAACAGTAACAATATGATTACCTGCCTATTTAAAAGTCAAGTGTTATGGCCATGACCAGACTAATATGCAGTTCTGTATGCACTGTGATGCAAGCTACAATATATTCAGGCATCTTTCGATCAGAATAAGCAGCTTCTATCTACTTCTATTGCTTTTGACCACACACCAACCTTCACTCCCACATGCATTACCTGCGCTGCCTGTCCACTAATGTTTCTGTCTTGAACTGCTTTGATAGATACTGACTACTTAAGACCAAGAACACCTCACAAGACCTGCAATTTGCTCTAACCAAGTCATCTAGCCATCACAATTTGTCAAACTCCTTCCTATGTTGTTCCTTCTAACACATCGACTTTGAAGACAAAATGTTTACTTGCTGACTAATATATTCCACCCGTCAACAGGTGTCATGATGAAGAGATAATATGCTTATTGTGGTTTTCTTTACCTGTCACTCTTCATAATTCTAATAATAACCTGAATAATTCTGCTTCTCATACTGCATAAGAGAAACTAAATTAATGTTTAAAAAATAAATAAATCAAATGTAATGGAACAACTTCATTACACCACCACATCACAAAGAATAAAACAGTTTATATTATCTGGATGCACGCAAACCTAAAATCAG